>JAJLZY010000043.1:0-66223 GCA_030564885.1 Metschnikowia kofuensis (nom. inval.)
GCCATGCAATCGGTACAAAGGACAAGCTCAACGAGGCGCAAGCGGCTCAGGAGGATCCGCTGGAAGACCGCGTGCAGCTTCCGTCACCCCGCAAAGCCAAGGAAAAGCAAAAGTACGGCCGGCTTGTTGGCGGGGGCGAGTCACTCACGGAAAAAATCCTGAAATCAAAGGAGGAGGGCCTTTCCGACGACCACGAGCGTGAGGGCGAAGCCGATATTAGTGTCAATGACGAGAACCTAACGCAGGTTGGCTACGGCACCGCCGAGGCCAATGCGGGCGACAATGAGCTATGGAAGAAATTGGAGGATATTCACGATAGATTACCGAAAAGGCGAAGAACCAGGGGCCAGTGAATTAGAAGAGAGACTAGAGTAGATATTTAATGATGCATCATGTTTGATAGAAATTAACGGGTCGAACTATATTTAACGGGTGGAATTACATTTAGCAGGTTTTGAAGATAAGGCAGTTGTAGGCAAAAAAGGAATCGGCACTGACATAGCTAGCTTTTTAGCAACTCTGTAAAGAGATTTCGACATTTTCTCGATCAGTCTTGTCTCTTTTCTTTCCGCTCATCTATTTTATTTAAAAGTGCAGCTTTGGCCCGCGGGGCAGGCAGGCCGAAGCTGGTGCGCATCAAAATACCATGCGTTGAAGTGACCAACAGTACAATGACAAGAAGTCCAGGGATAGTTTCGATCTTCAAGAGTCTCGAAATTTAATTTTTGGGTATACGTTTACCTGAAAGCTTGATTTTATGTACCAAGAGGAAAAGACCGATTTTTACGATGGCATTCTTTATTTTAGTTATTGCGATTCGCGGCATATAAAATCTAAAAATCAGCCAACAAGTCTGAGGAAACTCTCCCTACAATCATCAACCAAAAGTCATGGATGATTGCCAGAACCCATTGAAGAAAAATCTAGACTAATTCCACTAGGCCAAAGCTAGCCATGAGTCAAGACTGAGTCAAGAATGAGTCAGCCAAAATCCCATTATTCATGACTCACCATGACGACCATGCCTTTTTAGTTTATTGTGCATGTCAAGCAGTAAACTTGCCTCAAAAAAACTGGCCTAATCTGGCAGAGGAGCGATTGCGAAAAAAATAAAAAAAATAAAAAAAATAGAGACACGAGTGACGACATTTTGGCATGCGGCACGCACGCACGCTTGAGACTAACGTACGAGGTGATCTATAATCACATTAGGCTGTATTTCCGGACACAGTTGTAGTGATTGCTTGATACGCTTATTCAGTGGGTGCTTTCGTGAATATCTTAAGCTGAACAAAGAAAATAAAAATAAAGAAAAAGAAAATCTTTGACTTTTGCCGACTACTGTAGACAGTGCAGACACTGTGGGCAGGAGAATAGGAAAGTTTCTCGTAGACTGTCCTGTAAAAGGGCACGCAATCCCGTGAAATTGCTGATTGCTTGACTCTCTGAAGTCTTATATGGGCTATTTGTGCCTGCAGCGCCTATTCACAAATCAGTCACACGAATTGTACTTCCCTAGCGATACCAGAAAAGACGAAGGCAAAAAGCAGATAGCTCGAAGGGCTGCGACCTGCACAAAATGCACGGGGGCTGTTCGCCACGAGATCTCCGCAACCTTCAATACATGACACAAAGAAAAATTGCTTATATGGCACTCGCCAAATCCACATGGCGACAACCCAGAAAATGAGGGAAGGAGAAGTATGACTCAATGCTCAATTGAAAGATATGAGTCAGCTCAAAATTGGATGGGAGCCAAAACAAAAAAAAAAAATCAAGTCGAGAAAACTCAATCGGATGATGATCGGCACTCAAAGGTGAGTAATTCGAGGGCCAAAACTTCATCCCACCACACCAGGTTTTCTATCAATTGAGATCGCAATATTATTTCCCAGCTCAAATAATAGCCGAATTCCAGTAATAAATAAAATACCATACCTTAAATACCGCTTTTTCCCGTTCATTGTGTTTGGAGTTGTTGGAGTTGTCCGGCACAAGGACCGAAAATGTCGCGGCCAGTTCATGCGATGACTGCTGGCGTAGCACACAAGCAGCGCAACTCAAACTTTTTCTCCGCGCTTGCTCGGTATGTGCTGTCCTGCACACACTTGCAGCCACCTGGCTTCTTCCCATAACCCAAGGCGAGGGCCATGAACAAGGTGGGACGTAAGTGAGCAAGAGGTCCAGTAAAAGCACACAAGACGTCATATTTGGACCCGAAAAAAGCCAAAGAATTTTCTTCGAGACTCTTTAAAGTCAACTCCCGTAACAAATAAACTCAATTCTCCCCGAACCCCGAAAATTGGGCCCCCTTTCCACACCCTTAATAATGTCGTCTGGGCACCCGATCTAATGTCGCGCAAACGACAGCCACCCGCGCTGTGTGCACTCCGCAGAGACAATTAACCAGGAGAAAAATTTTCAGAGCGCATTGCCGGAAAAAGAAAGAAAAAAAATTCTGCAATATATAAACGAGGGTGCCCGCGCGGGGCCCGCCAGGTCCCTTCTTTTTTTTTTTTCAAGATTTTATCAGTAATTCATCATGGGTAAGGAGAAGAACCACGTTAACGTCGTCGTCATCGGTCACGTCGATTCCGGTAAGTCCACCACCACCGGTCACTTGATCTACAAGTGTGGTGGTATTGACAAGAGAACTATCGAGAAGTTCGAGAAGGAGGCCGCCGAATTGGGTAAGGGTTCTTTCAAGTACGCCTGGGTCTTGGACAAGTTGAAGGCCGAGAGAGAGAGAGGTATCACCATCGATATCGCTTTGTGGAAGTTCGAGACTCCTAAGTACCACGTCACCGTCATTGACGCCCCAGGTCACAGAGATTTCATCAAGAACATGATCACTGGTACTTCCCAGGCTGACTGTGCCATCTTGATTATCGCTGGTGGTGTTGGTGAGTTCGAGGCTGGTATCTCCAAGGACGGTCAAACCAGAGAGCACGCTTTGTTGGCTTACACCTTGGGTGTCAGACAATTGATTGTTGCTGTCAACAAGATGGACTCCGTCAAGTGGGACAAGAACAGATTCGAGGAAATCATCAAGGAGACCTCCAACTTCGTCAAGAAGGTCGGTTACAACCCTAAGACTGTGCCATTCGTCCCAATCTCTGGTTGGAACGGTGACAACATGATTGAGGCTTCTACCAACTGTCCATGGTACAAGGGATGGGAGAAGGAGACCAAGGCCGGTAAGTCCACCGGTAAGACCTTGTTGGAGGCCATTGACGCCATTGAGCCACCAACCAGACCAACCGACAAGGCCTTGAGATTGCCTTTGCAGGATGTCTACAAGATCGGTGGTATCGGAACGGTGCCAGTCGGTAGAGTCGAGACCGGTGTCATCAAGGCTGGTATGGTTGTCACCTTTGCCCCAGCTGGTGTCACCACTGAGGTCAAGTCCGTCGAGATGCACCACGAGCAATTGGCCGAGGGTCTTCCAGGTGACAATGTTGGTTTCAACGTCAAGAACGTCTCTGTCAAGGAGATCAGAAGAGGTAACGTCTGTGGTGACTCCAAGCAGGACCCACCAAAGGCTGCTGCTTCTTTCACCGCCCAGGTCATTGTCTTGAACCACCCAGGTCAAATCTCCTCTGGTTACTCCCCAGTGTTGGACTGTCACACTGCTCACATTGCTTGTAAGTTCGACACCTTGTTGGAGAAGATCGACAGAAGAACCGGTAAGTCCTTGGAGGCTGAGCCTAAGTTCGTCAAGTCTGGTGACGCTGCCATTGTCAAGATGGTGCCAACCAAGCCAATGTGTGTTGAGGCTTTCACCGACTACCCACCTTTGGGAAGATTCGCCGTCAGAGACATGAGACAAACTGTCGCCGTCGGTGTCATCAAGGCTGTTGAGAAGACCGACAAGGCCGGTAAGGTCACCAAGGCTGCTCAAAAGGCTGCCAAGAAGTAAGCTACCTGTCTAGTTTTACTTACTGGCTCTACATAGCACATTTAATAAAGTGTTTTTGAATCTTAGTTTGTAGCTCAGATTTACATTCCAAATCAAAAGAGTTTTCTAGAATCGAGGATCATATACTAAATGAAGCCCGTTTACTCATCACGGCTGTTTGAGCGAGACACGTGGAAGCATTTCGAGGCTGTTTGCCGCATAAAGCTCTGCATATAGACCGTTATTCGAAAGTAATGTCCATTAAGTTTCTTCATATTTTTAGCCCAAGAGGCACATATTCTTTCTACTTAATTGTAGCTCGAAACTCTGGCTCGCCAGAGACAGAAAATAAATCTACCCAGCATCATGGCGGCATGCCGTAACACGTTCTAGACCAATTTTTGGTGTACGGGTCTCAGACCGAGTTGGCATTTCCGGCAGGTACCTTCCATCTCGGGTCCAGCCGTTTGTTTATTTATCTCGTTGCCTCGTAACGACTTTATTTTTTCAAAAACTTCATAAAATCGTAAATAATGAGTAAGGTCGGGAACAGAGGCGCGGCCCTTTTCAACGAAAAAGACTACAACCATGCCACCGACTCGGCTTACAAAAACTATAGGCAGCAGGCCTCGGAGCTCTACGATAAGAAAAATAAGCTTTCTCAACAATCCCAGGAGGCCTACCAAAGAGGCGACAAACAAAGGGCACATGAGCTTAGTGAGCAGCTGAAGCAGGTGTTACAAGAGGCCGAAAGTTACAACAAGAGGGCAGCAGAGTATGTCTTTTTGGAGAACAACACCGACTCGAAAGATGACGAGATCGATTTGCACGGCTTATATGTCAAAGAAGCCAAGTGGATTTTGCAGAAACGGATCAGTGAATGCATCCGCACAAACCAGCCCCACCTTAAGGTCATTGTGGGGAAAGGGTTGCACTCTCAGGATGGTGTGGCCAAGTTGAAGCCAGCCGTTGATGAGATGTGCGATGAATCTGGCTTGAGACACCATATCGACCCGAAAAACGCTGGTGTTTTGGTGGTTGACCTCACCAATACGTCGAACCAGAACATTCCTTCGCACTGGGACTCGTCGCCTATGGGCCAGGGCCAAAACCAGGGCCAGCACCAACAGCCTCAACACCAGCAACAGCCCCAATATCAGCAACAGCCCCAACAACAACAGCAGGATTTCAAGACAGGCAATCTGTTGGTGGATATGTTGTTGAAGGCATTATGCGCTTGTTTGAAGTAGTCGTTAGTGTGTTATTGGGGACTTTCCTGGTGGTTGTATGACATTCGTTTATAGTTAATTGTATCAAGAAGAAACTGAAAATGGAAATGAGAATGAAAATGAAAATGAATTTGACCAAGGGATGAGGGTCTTATGGTGGGCTTTTCCGGTGGCACATGAAGACAACAAGTGGATTTCAAAAAGAAATTGAAGTTGTCTGAAGTGTGTAGGAAGAAACTGTGAAATCAAAAAGTAAAACTCTGTGGTGTGAAGCGACCTGTTTGGAATCTACAGACAAAAAGCTTCTTGGCCTCAATCCTAGTTTATGTGTGCTCTCGGTATATCGAAGTCGTGGCTTGAAAAACAGTATCAGCTTCAGAACTCTCAGTGAGTGAAATTTTTAATCTTCGAGATACTTTTCGAACAGATCCCTTTTGAATAATTTTAATGCAGTTGATGAGGAGAAAGCCAGACCCACAGATCTGCTTGAAAAGCAAAACAGGAGTTGTTGCCCAACAAATGCTTTCTCAAAGTAAAGCAGAATAAATATCAATGCTACTGTCAATTCAAACGGCGATTATGATTCAATGGCCGGTATAGGTAGCTATTGTATAAGTCGATTAAACATATTTGTGAGAAGAATACAAGCCGATAAATGACCTGAGCCCAGCAACTCGTATTTGAAGAACGACCAGAATTGTATGAAGTTGGCCCAAAAAAAACCCATCTTAACCAGCCCTCTCTCCATTATCTTATCTGAGTGCCCGCCTGATCAATCGGTATTCCACTCTAAACCCCACTTTCAAGTCAGATACCATTGAAGATAAAGACACAGCCTACACTAGCAGGTCCCATTTTAGGCTCCTCTGTTGCTTGCCAAAGACCTCTGGAAAACAAGCTCAGCACGCACATCCTCCCAGAGAATTCTCCAAATGTATATTGATAGCATCGTTGTAGTCGTCATTGTCGTTGCGCGAGCTCTCGTTCAATTCTTCCTGCTGCAAAGCCATCTTGGCAATCACCTCGAAGGCAGATTCCACATTGACGGAGTCTTTGGCACTTGTCTCGAAGACAGGGTAGCTCAGACCTCCCAATTGGTTTTTGGTCACATTCATCAACTTCTTTTGCAACGAGGCAATCTTCTTGCTCTCGTCAACATCGATCTTGTTGCCGATAACTATAAAGGGGAAATCCTGGGGGTTCAGCACGTTCAGCTGGACCAAAAACTCGTCTTTCCACGAGGGCAAGTTGTTCAACGACTTCTCGTTGGTCACATCATAACACAATACACAGCAGTCGGCGCCTCTATAGAATGCCACGCCCAAGCTCTGGAACCGTTCCTGGCCGGCGGTGTCCCAGATCTGCAACGAGACGGTTTTGTTGTCGATGACCAAGTCTTTTGTAAGAAAATCAGCACCGATTGTCGCCTTGTACTGGTGCGAGAACTTGTTGTTGACAAACTGCTGCATGAGAGACGTTTTGCCGACGCCGGAGTCGCCGAGAATGATCACTTTCAACAAGGTTTTTTTTCTGCTTGACATTTCGAGTCTTACTTACAGGTTTGTGGCGACGTGTGCTATCTAAAACAGTAGAGGATATCTATGCCGTTAGCCCAAAAAGAGGTTGCTCTGTTGACCTTTCTGGATAGTGGCTGGGTGGCTTCAACAAAGGCTGTTAGTTACTTGCTGTTAGAGACTAAAGCGAGATGAAATGAGCCAAAAAAGGGGTCTTGAAGTCTGTTGTGGTGGCTGTTTGTATAACCTCAAAATGTACTGATAGCTCTGGGGCCAGGGCCAAGTAAGTGCGGTTTATCTTGAGCCAGTGGCCCACCCTGGCCCAGTGTGCACCACTCGAGTCCAAGGCTCTAGGGCCAGTATTAAATTGAGGGCCGCCCTAAAAAAGATAAAGGGTCTGTGCGCGCTCCATATTTCGTAGTTGATATGTTTCAGTTTTTTCTGGAGGCGAGAAAGCCTTGTGGTTGAGAGGGAACAGGGACGCCAATGAATGGTATGGAGGGTGTTTTTTTAGGAAAAATTAAGGGTGATGGAGAATTTCATTTTGTTTGAATAATTTATTTTTTTCTGGCTTCGAATATGCATTTGAAGGGTTTACCTGTTTGCCCCAGGGCCACCTCAGGCTCCAAGATCCAATTGATCCTAATCTCAGGTCCTATAATATGATGCTTCTTTAAACGAAAAAGACTCGAACAAACTCATCCGTAGATCAGATGGACACGTAATGATTCATCAACGTGACGCTGAGAAGAATCGAAACGGATATCCCAGAAATTGCCCCTCATTATAATACTTCAGCGCCTTAAATCTGGGCTTAGGTCTCCGTGATTATCTGTTGTTGAACTTCAATCCTCAGCACTGTAGAATTTGACAAGCTAGAGCTTGACAAAGCTTGACAAAGTAGAGCTTGACAACCATTTGAAAAGGACAAAGTACATGGCTACAGAGTAAAAGAAGACCAATATATAAATGGAGGGCTCGTAAAAATGAAAACAGCCAACTCTATAGAAAGTGGGCTTGAGACTATTGAATGGATAGCCAAGATCAAAAGAGGCCATGAAATATGACAGAAGTACACTTAAGGTCAGCTTGAAAGCAGCCTCAAAGAAAGTTTTTTTACTTTTGTACCTTCTTCAATCCTTCAAAAGTGACGATGTCTCAAATGTTGCTTTGTTTCGCGTGGGTGCAAAGTATGTGATCTCAACTTCCTTCGAGCTCGGTTTTATTATCATCACCATTAAAGTCGTGCGCTCCAAGTCTGCTGTTCTACTAACGTGGCCTTATTACATTCTGTTTTGCAGGCTCACGAGCCTACCAGCCGACCAGCCGATCTGCGCCATTGAAACCGCCACCAAACAAGGCTAACAATCGTAAAACAATACAAATTTAGGTAATCTCAGTGTCTCCAGACACTGTCAACGACAACAACCGACAACAGCACATTCTCAAAATAGATCACGAGGCCGGTACCTACTCAGGTCTGGTAGTATCTTGTCCCCCTCACTCCAACGAAGCAGCCTTTTCAAAATACATAGATTCACTGCTGATACAACTCATAAGGAAAAGAGCTTTTGGAAACACCTCTAAGACTCCCTCAGGGTTCCTTAGGGTTCCTTAGGGTTACTAAAGTTTCCTAAAAATCCCAAAAAATCCCATAAGTATCTCCGGCCCGAAAAAGCCCCACAGAATGTCCTCAGAGTCGGAGATTAGCTCGATGTGGAAGAATTGCATTGTTTTCACTGCGATCCATGACGAAGCTTCGGGATCTTGCGGGCCGCAAACCGAACGTCCCGAGCACCCCAACAAGTTTCATGGCTCAAATATTATGGGAAATAAAACATGAAATTAGACAAAAAACAAGAAACAAAAAAAGACAAATAAAAATACAAGAAATGCACAGGCAAACTCGAATAGAGAAACAAACGGGTCATGTGTGTTAACCTCCACTTCCGTCCTCATAACTTTTTTTCTCTCTTACCTTCCCTTCTCAGGAAACGAGACCTTTGCCCATTGCACAGGACAAAACGAGACTTGGACTTCTCTCAATTTTCCCCGGCCGCATAACGTCGACAATTAGCGCGAGATTACGCAATTGCTCTCCCCTCTACCTGCACTTGCGTCACGAGGCAAGCAATCGTCAACACTAGTTACGCCATTTTTCTCCATGGCCGGCCACCGGTATTTTTCTTTGACAATGAGAGTCGCGGATCGTCGCGAATGGTCGAGGAACGTCGAGGATTAACGTGGAATGTAGTCATGTGGGCGCCCCGCACAACGTAAGCACTGTATCTTGCCATACCTTGCCGTACCTTGCCAAACCTGAGAATGTCGCCACGTTTTTCCGGAACTATATAAGGCGCACGTTGCACCCATTTCCATAAACCCTAATTTTCAATTACCCAAATACTTTTCCAAAAAAATCACCTCAATTACATCGTTCAATCGACAATTGAGTTTTATTTCCATACATTTCCAAACAAAAAGTCCCACTCTGCCATTTCATCATGACCATCCAGACGGTTGCTAAGCAATTGACGAGAACCACCAAGTACAAGCTCAATAACGGCCAGTACATTCCTGTTGCCGGCTTTGGCGTGTATCTCTTGCCTCCTGCCGAAACCTTCAACTTGGTCTACGAGGCCTTGCTGCAGGGATACCGTCATATTGACAGTGCTGTGATTTACGGCAACCAGAAGGAAACCGCACAGGCCATTGCCCAGTTTATTAAGGACCACGACGACGTCTCCAGAGAGGACATTTGGTTCACCACCAAAATCTGGAACGCCGACCACGGCTACGACGAAACCAAGAAGGCTGTGGCCCAAATAGCCGCCGACGTAAAGCTGCACATAGACTACGTCGACTTGGTCTTGGTGCACTCGCCCTTGACCAACAAGGAAAAAAGAGTCGGCACGTGGAAGGCGTTGTCTGAGTTCACGCACAACCCAAACAACGGCGTGCTTCCTATCAGAACCATCGGAGTCTCCAACTACGGTGTCGAGCACATCGAGGAGATTTTGGCCATTGACGGCCCAGTCGTGGTGCCAGCCATCAACCAATTGGAATTGCACCCATGGTTGCCCAGAGTCGCTTTGCGTGAATACTTGACACAAAAGGGCATTGCCATTGAGGCCTACTCGCCCTTGACACAGGGCCAGCGCTTGGACGACCCCGAATTGTTGGAGTTGGAGCACAAGTACAAGATCCCCAAGGCGGAGATTCTCTTGAAGTGGTCTTATCTCCAAGGGTTCATCGTGTTGGCCAAGACCGCGAAGACGGAGAGAATCAAGCAGAACTTCGAGGTCTTGCCCGAGGGCCACGGCACCAGCGACACTTTGCACGAGGGCTCCAACTTGGGCAAAATCGACTTGGACCCAAACATCTTGGATGCGTTGGACAAGCCAGACTCCCACGAGGTGCTCACGTGGCACAACAAGGACCCCACAGAGTACAAGGACCAGGAATAAAGAGATACGGGAGGAGGTATGCAGAGGCTTGATGCCGCCAGAATATGAAGAAGATCAAGTATGACGATGCGAAACATCAATAAAAGTAACAAGAAGAGTACGAATGTTATGGACGTGAAATGTCTTGTAGACTTGGGCCACTGTATCTTATGAGGAAGCGTAAAACACGGAAAAATATAATGTCCAGAAGTTCTCAAAAAAGACAAAGAAAAATCACAAGAATTGGTGTCATCAACACTCCTAATTTTTTTTTTTTACTCGGAAATTGGCTCTGCGAAATTGCTTGGTGCTTCAAGAGCTGTAGCGGTGAAAACAAGAGCCGCAAGAGCCTTGAGAATGCATTGTAAAGCAATCGGAATATGATGATAGTTAACTGAGTGAGTGAGAAAACAGCTGGAAGCCGGTGGCTACTGATATAATAGATTAAAAAAAATAATAGAGAAAGAAACAGAATAATTGGAATGTAAAGAAATTGAATAAAAAAACTAGAATAAGAAAACCAAAATAATTAGAAACACCGCCTTTACTCAAATCTTGTTGCATTGACCGGCAGGTGATGGAAGAAGACAACTGTCTTGTAACCATCATGAGCTCTCACCACCTTCAAGCTTATCTAACCTCTCGTTGGAGTCTGGACCAGCTCGGGGAAGAGCATGTGACTGACCCGTACGATGCATACATCTGGAAGCGAAAATAGGGGTCTTGAAATGCTTCAATCGAAAAAAAAAATACGGGACTAAGAGGGACCAAATTGGAAGTCTCAGATAAGGCTTGACTAACCGTGTTGACTAATCTTGAGTAATTTCGGACCCACCACACTTGTCGGAGGGCGCACCAATTAGGCAATGTTCGGGGCCTGCCTCCGCATTTTCTGGAATGGAATGAGGCTGCCCGACACATCAACCCTTGCTCAGATCTACAGTGCCACGTTATTGGAATGCCAAGTATAAAAGGCTAGGCCGACCCCGGTCTGGCATTTTTGATTCTTCACCCAATTGGATTTGCATATCGAAGAAAAAAAATCATAAACAAACACAAACAAACAGGCAAAATCTTGGGCTAAATCAAAAGCTTAGTTTAAGGATCCGTTGATAAGCAAACTCCGTTGTACTCCGTCGTACTCACTTATAGACACTTACCTCTACCAAACTCAACATGGCACCCAGAACTGCGATCATCACATACTCTCTTTACCAGCACGTGGCGAAGTTGGCAGTGGCTCAAAAAGAAGGAATTGTGGCTGCCGGAGGAGTGGCAGATATCTTCCAGGTCCCTGAAACATTGCCTGAATCTCTCGTTGAGAAATTGGGCGGCATCAAAAACGACTACCCCCTTGCGGACAACGACACTTTGAAGGACTATGACGCGTTTCTCTTTGGAATCCCCACCAGGTACGGGAACTTTCCCACCCAGTTCAAGTCGTTCTGGGATGGCACGGGCGCGTTGTGGGCGAAAGGCGAGTTGCGGGGAAAGCCGGCGGGTATTTTTGTGAGCACCGGGACCTTGGGAGGGGGCCAAGAAACCACGGCAATCAGCACTCTTTCCACTTTGGTACATCACGGCATGGTGTTTGTGCCCTTAGGATACGCGCATCCGGGCCAAGGGAACAATGACGAGGTTCACGGCGGCTCGCCTTGGGGCGCAGGCACTTTTGCCGGAGGCGACGGCAAGAGAAAAGTCACTGATTTGGAGTTGGACATTGCCAAGGCCCAGGGCGAGAGTTTCTACAACATCATCAAGAAGTTTTAGGCGTAGAGATCTGAATTTTTATAGATGAGCCTGACATTGTAATGCTTGAGAATAAATGAAACTTTTTTACTGATGGAACTAGGGAAGAATGAGGCTTGTAGAGGCTCGAAGAGGCTCGAAGAAGAAGGCTCGTAGAGGTCGAAAGAATGAGGCCTTTAGAGGCTAGGACAATGAAGCTTGCAGAGGTTAGAAAACAAAGCTTGTAGAAGTTAGGAAAACAAAGCTTGTAGAGTTCAGAAAAACGGAGCTTGTGGAGTTGAGAAGAATGAGGCTTGTGGAAGTTGGAGAAACGAGGCGAAAACAAGGAATGGGAATGTAGATTGGAATATGAAAGTATGCAATGTCTTCAAAATTGCCTGAGTAGCCTCATTCATCTGATTTCAAGTAGCTGATTTATAACGTTAGAAGCAAGGGCCCGAAGTAAAGGCTCATTCTGATTTCTTTAGTTAGTCGGACGCCACAATGTACCATACCTGGCCTTAAGTTTGAGAGGCACCATCAAGATACAAGCTGTGCTGAAAACAGTATGCGGATAACAACTTCTAATGAGATCCTCAATTCTGGAAACCTACAACCTTGTCTTCAGTTTCGTTTGGAAGCATGAAGCCAATGAAATGTGCTATTGTGCTCAGCATGGAAAAAGTAGCCGGTGCTTGTCTCTGGCCGCACTCCACTACGGTCTTCAACGGAAAACAAAAATGATTGTTTCGGGTGAATGCTGCCCTTATTAAAAGAAACAAGACACGTGGTAATTCTATTTTAAAAGGAACAAAGAAAGACAGCTAGCGCAAAACGGTTAGCATAAAAAGGCTAGTATAAGAAGGCTAGTATAAGAAGGCTAGTAAAAGAAGGCTAATATTTGAAGGCTAGGGGTTGACATTGACCGAGAGAGCTGGCTGGTAATCTCGAGAGTTGCATTCGCTCAGAATTATTCGTTGGATTGTTGCTTCTCTTCTCTATTTGTGCCAGAAATATGAACTATCGGCCCCTCTTGATTTTAGCAGGCAATTCAAATACTAATTTTTGCAACACTTCAAATTCTGGACGACTCTTTAACAATCCTTCCAGAGATGTCTATGGAGATTCCTATTGTATTTATTGGTTTTGTTTATGACTAGTAGTTTCAACACCTAACTAGTGTGGAGAGCCCTCGAGAGTTTTTCATTTCGTTCTACAATCTACATCTTCTGGATTAAAAAATGTCATCTGAAAAGTGAACTAAACATACGAAAGCGCTCTTTTCAAAGACCATTGGTATAAAGTTGGAGACTCAGATTCATGAGCCGGGCCAACCATGAAGGTGACGCGCGAAACGTCCCTGCGTCTTCATGAGCATGAGAGGCAGAGGGCGACTGGATCACCATGAACCAGCATAAATTGGGTTGGGCGAAAACAAGAAAAAAAATAATCATTACTGAGAAATGGAATTTTTATCACAAGATAGAATTGTAAGAGATAAATAGGATTGTTATCGATAAATAGAACTGTTATCAAAGAAGCTCTTGTTTAACTGTGTCATACTAACTAAGTCGTCACAAGTTATATGCCACGCGCACGACTCCCAAAGCCTTTGAAATTTACTCCCCCACTACGTAGCGAGCCTCTTCAGCCAACTTCTAAAACGCCATACCCCAATAAAATGTCAAAACAGCCGAAGCCTGTGAGGCAGGACTACATTGCCAAAGTGCGGTACATCAACAACTTGCCGCCGCCGCCCTTGAACCCCAAGTTTCTCAGGTACAACATCACCGAAACAGTGACAGCGCAGGAGGAAAACGAGCACCTCTTGTCGTCGCTTTTCCGCAAGGAAAACTTCAACCAATTCATCGCGCAGGTCGACGAGGAGTACGGCATGAGCTTGAACCCGCTCCAGGTCGCTGGGTTCTTGGACGGGCTGAACCCGGCGGCTCTTTCCGCCAACAATTCCGTCGCATTGCATCCGAAGGACCGGGCTCTCTTGAGAGACGCCGGCATCGGCAAAATCAACAAGCTGGAGCCCGGCGTTTCCTTTTTGAGAAGGACGGAGTACATTGCCGAGCGGCTGGCGGCATCCAGGCCCGACGAAAAGGCGCTGGAACTCCATCAAAAGGAGGATCCTGTAGACCGTGTGGATCCTGATTCTCAGCTCCGGGCTGTCGAACAGAGTTTCGAGGACGCCCAGAGCTCGCTCAATGGCTACGCCAGCTTGAGACACCCACGGAAAACGAAGTTACGCGCCGTGCTGGCGTTCCCCCTCTTGCCCGATACGGCGATGTTGGACACGACGTTCATGGCCATCAAGTTCACGGGCTCGGCGTCCATGTCACGAGAGATCCAGGCTTTGAAAAGCCGCGAAAAAGAGCATTTCGACGACGCCTTGCAGAAAGACGCGTTGGCGTGTGCCGTGTACAAGCCCATCACCTCTGAGGACGGCGAATGGGTCAGTTTCTACCAGATGAAGGACAAGCAGGCGTTGGGGAAATTGCGCCTGCGCTTGGAGTCGACAGAAAAAGAGCAGCCGGGCAACTTACTCGATGACGAGGACGCAGACGTGGACACTTTCCGGTTCAAGCATCACAAGAACTACGATATGCTGTACCATCCGTTTTCCAAGCCGTATGAGGAGTTGGCGTTGAAGTTTGCGGCAGAAGATGACAGCGACAACGAGACCCCAGGCGCTAGCGAGCCGGGCCTGAAAAAACGCCGTGCCGCGTTCTACACGCCCATTTCCGGAAGGGTCGAGTTGAAGAAGCACCGGGCCTCCACCAATACCGAAATCAACCGCTTCTTGGACGACAGTACCATGGACGTGATCAACTACAAGTTGCGTGAGCCTAATACGAACGAGTTGCGGAAAATGGACAACGCCAGATCGGAGTATGACCCGATGGAGTACGAGGGCGAGGATGACGAGGATGAAGAGGACGAGGAAGAAGAAAAAGTGGGGTCTGCTGGGGCCAATGGTCGTGAGGAAAACGGTCAAGGCGAGGACTCAGACGCTTAGAAGATGCGGTGTGATGATAGGTTGAGATGGTGTAAGACGCCCAGGTGGACACAGGGGCACCTGGAGCACACGATTGTATAATATAAGGAGCATATAATAGGCTTCGGTCATTGTGGCCACCCAAAATAGTCTTATAAAAGGGGTATCAACAATATCATAAAAAGGAAATACAATCACAGTCATGCATAATATTTTGAGGAGGAATCCGGTGGCATCAGCCCTGGCCACGACGAACGGCAGTTGTTTTGTGTAATGACTTTTCTTTATGGGCGAGGAATCATTCTAGGGGTCGACAAACTATTTTGATTGTTGTGATTGAAAACACGAAGTGCCATGTTTCGACTCATAAGTCTGCAAATGCGATGCAATTTGATAAGATGCATATTGATCCGGTCCTGATTCTCATAGGCGTGGCTTGGAAGGCAGGAAAATTGAAGTAAAAGAGACCTCGCGGCAGTAATCGTAAAATAATTGTTCCTGAAATATACAGCCCGACAGCGATATTGGAATGATTTGACAATATAATTTAGTTTAATATCAGGCCAACAAAACATACGAGTAACCGACCCATGGGTTCGTCTTTCACAAAGAACAAGTGAAATGGATAAAATCCACAGTTCATTTCTATCAGGTATCTCAGAAAATGGCTCAGATAATGATACACAGATCTTTCTTGGCCGAGCTGCCCTTGCTCGCCAGTCCCAGAGTACCCTTGCGTTCTTTCGATTTTCTTTTGTCCCTTTTGGAGGCTGGCACAACCTCCTCACCCTCTTTTGTTCCAGCACTGGAAGACGGAGCCTTCTGTGCCCGCTTCTCATAGGTTTTTTGCAACGCTTGTGCATACGCCGAGTCTTCTTTTTCCTGCAATTGCTTGGCAAAAAGAAGGTTTTCGTCAAGTTCACCAGAATCTTGAGCTTGTGGGTCCTCTACGGTTGGTGTGAAGTCGCCTGCAAAGTAAAGATCGTCCCCTCCAGAGACAGAATTGAGCGATTGCCACACGTAGCCGGGCCGGTTCAAGAACACATCGTCTGTAATGAGAAGATAGAGCCCGTTGTTTTCGGCCTTATATAAAGTCAGGAAGTGGTTGTTGCGGAAGAAAATCGCAAGAGAATCGGGGCCCATTTGCTCGTCGATCCGCCGGAGCCCAAATTCCGTTAGCTGCGTGGCATTATCGTGAAGCCAGGCCTCGACCTCGGGCTTTTCCAGAATGTGTTCTGCAGACGTAAGCAAGTATTCTTGGATTGCCTCGTAGCTTTGGTACTTTTGGAAAACAGAGTCAACACGCAAGTTGCCACTGTCTTCCCGGCACCAGCCATGTACAAAATTGAGCCCAAAAACACTGAAAATCTGCGAGGCCATCTCGTCAGGCGCAAAGCCGCCAGTGGTCAATACAGGGTTTACATCTAGTCCAGTATGTAGAAGAGGAAGCGACTGGAGAAGCCGGTCCAAAACCAGCGAGTCTGTGCCCGGGACATCGAGCAAAATGTCGCCCAATGACGAGAGAATCTGTGTTACTTCGACCGTGGAACCGGAGTTTCGATTGAGTAGACTGCGTAATTGCGTAATGTCTGACCGGGCCGGCGACGCTTCAATGCTCCGTTGCAAATCCGCCGAGGAAGAGGGCAAAAGCAGTTGCTCGGAAAGAAGAAGTGTATCGTTTTTCGCTGGGTCTCCCTCCAATTCTACTGTACGTTTGGCTATGTCATTAGATAAAATAAGCGTATTCACAAGTGCGATCAATGGACATGGCCCGTTTTTGTCCTGGAGAAGAATCGGCAGTGTTTGCTCGTATGGCGACCAGCGGATCTCCTTGACGTCGAATTGCAAGCCTGGCATGAGGTCTATGATGAGTTGTGTAAGTCAAGAAAGTTTTTATCCTCCACTAAGAAATTCTTCAAGTTTTGGCGTGCTGGGCCAGACTATATATACCTTTTTTTTTATTGTGAGTCTTGGCCTTATCTGGGGAATCTCCGGGGCTGTGAGCGAGCGAGAGGTAGGTTCTCAGGGCCAGGGCTACGTGACTCTAGGCCCTAGGCGTGTGGGGGCTGTGAACCTGCGAGGAGGTGAGAACGTGACATAAGGAAGATAGAAAGGCTTAGCAAAAATCGGAAAAGCTCGGGTTTTTGGGAGTACTGATAAAAGAGGGAATATTGTGTCAGGTGAAAAAAGGTTACTTGGAAGACTTGAGGGTCAAGATCAGTTCTATGGTGTCAGACACATGGGTCTAATCTTGTGTGCTTGATAGTTCGTTGTATTTTTTGCGGCAATCGACAGTTGGGAGTGGTCGCACTTAGCTCGGGCTTGGTTCGGGCTTGGCTCAGGCTTGGCTGAAAATATGAGCTAGACCCAAATTCAAATGAATATTAGTTTGCATGGTACGGTAGGCAAATTCGCTTAAGCAGGATACCAAAGCAAAAAATGAAGTACATCGTAGAGTTTGAGAATATTTTATAGACAAAATAGGTTGAAACTGAATTGCCAATGATTTCATCGACTTAAGAGGGCTCTTTCATAGACGGGCTCGCTTCAACTAGGTCTAAGGCTCAGAGAAGTTGAAAAATAGTTTTATTGAGCCAGGTACAAAGTGGACGGAATAAAGAGATGACGAGAATGAATAGGTATGTTTGCAATCCAGGTAGGCGAGTCCAAAATGCTAGTGGATGAGCTTCATCTTGGTCAGTCATGGAGACCATAGTCACAGATCTCCACTTCTCTCCTTCCTCACTTTGCCAGATATCCACTTGATCCAAGAGTCTTTACTTGCTTCTTGTGGTCTCATAGGGAGGAATCAAGTGAAGATTTAGGAATGAGCCAGAAAGCGTGGCCGAGTATCGCATAGTAGATTGAATGCTTCTCGGACATTCTTGTTGATGGGTTAGATTTCTGAGGTATCAGACGAGAGAGGACCCATTCTATCTAAAATCCGAGTCTGTTGAGAATGTGTCATGTGAATCGAGCAATAGCACAAACAACCAGATATTGTTACCTTTCTCCCAAATCACCTCTCTCCCTAATCTTTTCTCGAGACCCTTCCTCGATATCTTCTCGATATCTTCTCGATATCTTCTCGATATCTTCTCGATATCTTCTCGATATCTTCCCCTGCTATCTTATCCTCGAGAGTATAGTTCCATCTTCCAACAACTTTTTTCTATCGCCTATCTTTTTATACCTTCTTCTCTCATTCGAAAACACCTGGTCCACATACTGATACATTAACTTACAGAAAGGGACTGCTTAAACAGTCCAGATACCCATATACCCCTACAGCAATACCCTGAACACAAATGCCGCCAAGACGGTGGCCACCAAAAGAATGGCGCCTCTGCATCTGAGCACCTCGTCTTGCACGAACTTGGCACCGTCGATATCGAAATTACCCCTTTTTTCGATGTTCTCATTGATTTTCTTCACGCTACGTCTGGCGCCAGGGGGCGTCGAGCCCGGTGGAGGGTACATGATATCGCAGAACTGCTGGATCTCGCCGAGCTTGATCCCGATTTTCAAGTAGTTGGGGTCTCTGACGTCGGACTTCTTGTTGATCACGTGCAAGTAGTGTCTGAAGATCTCCACCACACCCGGCAACGTTCTGCAGCCGAGAATGAGCTTGCACGTGGTGCCCTTTCTGATTTTCACGTTCTTATGCAAGACCTGCTCGTTGTTGTAGATCTCGGCCAACGTGGCGATGGCCATCACCTGGGGAATGGCACAGAAGTTGAAACTCGTCGCCTCCTTTATGAGCGACATATACGTCAACACGTCTATGGCGTGACCCAAGGCATTGAGCACCAAGTCGTTGATGCAGGCGACTCCTGCAGCGTGTTCCCTGGCGTTTTTGTGGAAGTTGGGCAACGACTCGGTGTACTTCAGCCAGATCTCGCGCGGGTAGAAGGAGCGGCCGTCCTCCAAGTCCTCATAGTAGTCACGGATGATGTTGACTTTTTGCAAAAAGAGCCCCATGGAGTTGGACAACCTGTAGTTGTCTGCTAGGACATCCGAGTCTGCGAATTTCGCCAACACCATGAGGTCAGTCAACCCCTCACCCACTAGTCCCGCCACATAGTGGCAGTACAAGTCGTAGTCTGCGACGCTGTTGACACCATTGGTGTTGAAGTTTTCGTCCAAGATGTAGTCGGCCATTCCGTTGCCCATCTTCATCGTGATACGCTTGATGATGTCCTGGTAAGCGGGTTTCAACTTGTGGAACTCGGTCAAAATATTGTTGAAGCCGGTCAAAACCACGCGGTCCTTCTCCGTGGGCGCGTTGCCGTCGAACGTCCAATCTTTTGTGTTGAGCTTTTCGTGGAAAGACCTCAAAAGCGGCACCTTGACTTTGGGGTCAATCGTCATATCGTCCTCCACGGTATCCAAGGCCCGCAAGACCAAGTAGAACACCATGATGGCGTCTCTCAACTCCGGGTGCAACTCCTTGATCACGGCGGCAAACGAGCGGGAGGTCACGTCCAAGTAATCGTAGCACGTGACGAGCGTGGCTGGGGCCTGTTTGAGGTCAAGAGGAAACATGGACTTTTTGAAGCCGAAAAATTGCACCACGGCAAGAAGCTCCGATGGGTGGGCCAAGAGCTGGAGTAATTTCCCCATTTTTTATTGTGAATTGTGTTTCTAGAGAAGAGATTAAAAGAGGATCGAAGCGACGACTTAAGTGGGAACGATGGTTGTGAGAATAAGCGGGGAGGAAAGAGAGAAGAAAAGAGGTGAGTGAAGAAGTGTTTAGATAAGACTTGCAAAGTACGAGAAGGCTGCGATCTACTAGCAGTCGCGAAAAAAAACGTGTGTGGAAATTTCTCAGGTGAGAATCTAGAGTTATGGAGATATTGGGGTATGGAATGTAAGACTTGCTTCAATCCTTGATTGTAGTAGAGTGAAATAGAATAGAGTAGAAAAGAAGGTGAAGCTGATGATTGAAGAGAAACATGTTTTTTTATCGAACTTGATTGAAGCACTTCTCGCTCTGTAATCCCCTTATTTTCCTCACTGTCCAAAAACCCGTTAACCATCTGGGGGAAGATCTCTCGTACCTGAGCACCGCGTCGTATAGCGATGAGTTGAATTTGGTAAGCAGATTCCCAATCGGGCGCACCCAGTCTCTGACTTCCAAAAAGAGGAGCACGTCGCAATCTCAAAAATGTCGCAAGCAGAAGAATAACCACGCGATATCCCATCTAAATACACAAGGGCAAATACTTCATTTTTCGTCAAAAAATGCATTTCTAAGATTCATATGGTATGGTCCCCATGTATTCAGGACTGGCTTTTCACATCATCCGATCAGAGCATGACTAAGAATTCAGAGACTTTTATCCCAATGCGCAATTTCAAATGGATAAAATTACTCATGAATGATCTTTAAAAAAGAATTTCAATTTTTATTCATGGACTCGAGGCGTTGCTTTGAGATAGATTGTAGTATCGAAAAAATCATTAGCACATTGTATTTGACAAAAGACAGGTTTCTCAGTGCTCGCCGTCGTCGAAACAAAGTATGCTATCGAATTCTCTAATTTAAAGCTTACAAGATATAAAACTTCACTAAGCTCTTGCTTAGCTTAGTCTAGGTGATGCTCTACTTCAGAACCACGTTTCCCAACACTTTCTGTCTCTGTTTAGGAAGTGTCAGCTGAATAACATGACTCATCCCGAGAAACGTGATTTAGCTGTTAGCATCAATCTCCGACCTCAGCGACGATTCCTAAATAGGTGACTTCAGTACTCCAGTCAATACGTGCGTCGTAGGATGAGGCAGGCAGGACATTTGATTATCTTACATACGCACCTCCAAGCGCGAAAGGCTAAATTTAGGATAGGCAAACAGGTCAGCTTCATGTTGGAACAAAATGAGAATGAGGGAACTTGAGTCAGCTTTATATGCTGGTAGAAATAAAGCCTGGTTTCACCGACAGTCTCTCTATGAAGAGAGGTATGTCCTTCATGGCTACTTTGCGTCGAAAAGAATTTAAAAAAGACATGTTGTCGTAAGTTGTAACCCATGTCAAGCCATCAACTTCCCCTCCTTTCCTCTCTCTCAGTAATGGCTCAGACTATTGGTGAACGATCAAAAATACCCTGGAATTTCACCATCACGAGTTGCTTTAAAAGCTGTATATCCCGAAAATTAGGACATTTTCAGTGAGGCCTAATTAACCATCATCAGACCTCGATCTCGAATTTGTGGCCCTCGGTCTCTCTTCACCACTAAGTTCGATGGTCAATGGTTAATGCCACCCGCCTTTTCTCAGAAGCGCCAAATGATCTTCAAAGATTTTCATAAGAAGGTCAATTTTCCTTTCATCCAAACCCCCTTAAATGCTTAGTCAAACCACAAGGCGTCTATTTCAATTCCTCGTTATCAAGCTTTCACTGCCATAACGGGCCCGTTTTCGGTGCATGAATCTTCTAGACTTTATATATTGATTTTGCGAGAAAGTCTCAATCGAGAAGTTCGCATAAAATCCCTAGCAGCTTTAGGCAAATCTTGAATGCATCATTAATGGAGCATGGAATTGAGGTGAACAAGTCACACGATGTAGCTTGATAACTCCATATCAAAACACGCAAGATCGCCAAATCTTCTCTTTTGCAAGCTATCTAGAAGCATCCAAACAAAACTTTCTCCCGAAAACGTTCTATTCTCACTTTGCTGCCTCTATTTTCTCAAACCACTTTCTTGCAGCCTTGACATTTTCTAAGATCAACAAGTCCTCCAGTGCATTTCTATGCGGTTTATCCGAGCCACGGTCACGAAGCACAATCATAATAAACAAGTTATCTGTAAGGAAATCAATGTAAAAGTGCAGTCCGTTCGAGCCTCGGATCACAAGATTTTGGAAGTTGGACCGAAGCTTCCCAAGCGACTGCTTGTACGTCTTGATGATATTTGAGATTTTTTCGAATCTTTTGGGATCTAATGCATCGAGCGAATTGTGCAGAAGATTGGACCCTTGAACTTGATTCTGGCGCTGGATAGACGCCGTGGAGGAGATGACAAGAAACGTCGTTTTCTCGAAAAGAATAATTTCCTCTGCATCGAGCACCTCGTTGAACTTAAGAAGATTGCTATTGAAAAGGTTCATGTTGGGGATGAGTGAGCACACGATTTGCGACCACGCCTTGTACAAGGACTCGTCCCAGATTGATGTTGGAAACCCTACCAACTTGAACTGGAATGGGTTGGAGATTTTCTGCAACTTGTCCATCATGATATGGAACAATTCCTCCCGCTTGTCCAACTGCACCAAGTCCATTTTATGTAGCAACACGAAGATCTTGGCGTCAGGCGAGAACTTCTGAAGATTTGTAAGCGCCTTCACAAAGATCTCGATATCCTTATTGATCAGTTTCGACTCAACATCGAACACGTGAATGAGCACCTGCACCATCTTGAAGATGTGGTCTTTCTGCGTTGTGAAGTAGTTATCCATGAACACGTCCTGCCCGCCACAGTCCCACAAGTTCAATGTCATGTTGCCCAAGAATCGCAAGTGAGAGTGCTCAACGTCGATTGTGGCACCCAAACGGCGGGTGTCAAACGCCGAATAATTGGAAAAGATGATCGAACGCATTGAAGACTTGCCCGACCCTGACCGGCCCATCAAAAGAAGCTTTTTACGGGATGATTGAGACATGTTTGTGTGGTTTAGGTTGCTTAGAAATGTGTCTTCTGGTGCAAGATGCGCTTAGTAGGTGCGATAAGACCCGCGAGCAAGAGATGGTGCACGGGTGTATAAAAGTCGCGATTTGAAGGTTCGGACTTCTCACTCTTCTCACTTTTCATTCATGGTATCGAGTTTATGGTTGGAGAATTTTATGACTGTATAAGCATTCTCAGGGGAGTCTTTTACGATTTGACACATCTGATGGATATGTGAAGGTTTTTCTGGTGAAATTTATATATATATATATATGTATCTGTATTGCTAGACTTATGAGGTACTAGGAGAAGGTGGTGAGAATGGGGATTTGTCTTCACATAGATTACAAAGGTGTACATAGTAAATGATCATGTGCCACGAGAAAGACGAGAATTCAACGACATCCTTCACCAATTCTCAAATATCGAATCAATAATATCGAGTTCTGGAAACTCCGATACATGAGTATTATTCAATGTAGGGTCCAGATGATTGTGGCTACGCATAAAGCAAACCAGGTGATCAAAGACAGCTCTGAAAAGTGTTGAGCAGAAGGTCGATATTTGGCAATTTACAATCGGAACTTCACCCCTGCAATATATTTCTGAAATTTTGGTCTTCAAATCTTTGAGTAAGGAAAGCGTGCCTCGAAACGTACTACACTCTGATCACGTGACTAATAACCACATTTCCCATCACCGTTTTTAAGTGCAAAAAAAAAAAAAAAAGGTGGTTGTTCAAACACACATGAAAGTCGCCATTTCACCGATAAGCTTGAGATTCTCATCTGATAAATCAATTCAAGTAAAAAACCAGTCATCGCCCGCACTGGCCGACTCTTACCAATCAAGACCCGCAATTTTCGAACACACTCCACAGCTTGAGATTAAAAGTGTGTATCAAAAAGACTTTTCACCTTTTGTTATCGGTCCTTGTGTAAGTATAGACTCTGACACTTATGAAAGATCCTGACATGCCACAGCTTTCGCTGACACTCTTATCCACTAGCCTGGCCAAATAACAAATCACCCCATTTGCATGTATGCCTGTGCGCCGCGAAGAGGCTTTGAAACCGTTATTTTTTTTCGGCGATAGCCTGATAACAAATCAAAATGCACATCGCAATTAAAGAAAATCAAGAAAATAAATGAGGAAGTTTCAAAAAACTGTGGCGCTGTCGGCATCGAACAAAGTCCTCGTCATGAAAAAACTCGTCTCCGCCAAATCCTTAAATCTTCGCTCAGAGACCCACCAGTTTTTCGTCTGCGGCACCTGATTTCACCGCATCTTTCTTGATCCAAAATTTTCAAACTCCTTGTTAAATCAATAGTTCAAAAAGTCAGCACAAGCGATGAGGTGAAAAATTTCCGCCGCGGAATTGGACCGAACAAGGAATCCACGGACTTCTTCATAACGGCTGCAAGAGCCACAGTTCACGCATCTCTCCCTAGCGGAAAGCTTATTTTGTGTTAATGTGCAAGATGAAGATGAGCCAGGCTCCCGGTATCGGAAGCGGCTGACTCGGTTGCCCCCACCCTGTGAGTCATGAACCACAATGGTTATGTATACGGAATATTGACGCAGATGACCGCCTTATGAATCCATCTCAGCTGTAATGTTTTTACGCTTCGTGATGATTTGGGATGTCGCATCGAAGAATAATCGAAACTATCAAAATTCGGCTTGAACCTCTTTCATCAAATATATCGTGGTGAAAGTACATGGCTCTTTCCGGGGATACGCCTTCACATAAGCCGTTGGCTTGAGCCTCGCCCGTGCATGAAATTCGCGTGGTGCATCTCGTAAAGCAGTGGCACGTGACTAGTGGTAATTTGGCCATCTAGTCTTTTTTTTTGCTATCTGATAATATAAGTAGGCAGCCGTGCCCCGCCGCTGTAGTTGCGATGTAAATAAAAAAATCCGAATCTTCATTTCAATAATGTCTTTTTTGAAAGAGCCTCTTAGCAGGCTCAAGTGGGGTTTCATACCCGTGCGCCGGATTGTGGATGAAGACCTTGACTCGCAAGATCAGGCAGTTGTGGAAAATACAGAGTCCAAGGAATCCTTGCAAGACAGCAATTACGAAGACACTCAGAAAGTCGACGAGACTGAGTTGATCGAATATCGTGACGAGGCAAATCGCCCATGGTGGAAATTTTTCGACGAGTACGAGTACCGGTCCAATAAGTTTGCACGGTCCAACCACAAATGGTACAAATGGTTTGACGAGAACGACACGCCGGCCGAGAGAAAGTTGATGTGGAAAATCGACATTTTGTTGACTTTCTACTCGCTCATGGCCTACTGGGTCAAGTACTTGGACCAGACCAACTTGAACAATGCATATGTTGCCGGCTTGAAAGAGTCGCTCGAAATGAAGGGCAATGACTTGGTCAATACTCAGGTGCTTTTCAGTGTCGGTAACATCGTGTTCCAGATCCCGTTCATGTACATTCTATACGGGCTCCCCTTGAATTACGTGTTGCCCTGTTTGGATCTTTGCTGGTCCATTTTGACCATCGGCACGGCAAAAGTCAATACGCTCGGCCAGCTAAAAGCGCTCAGATTCTTGATTGGAATGTTTGAGGCCCCCTCGTACTTGGCATACCAGTACTTGTTTGGCACCTTCATCTTCAACCCGGCCATGATCGCCAGAAGATCCATGGTCTACTATTTCGGACAGTACCTCGGGATCTTGACCTCTGGTCTACTTTCGGGAGCCATTGTGCGTGCATTCCACAATGTGGGTGGGCTTGCTTCGTGGCGCTGGATCTTCATCATCGACGGAATCATCTCTATTGCCGTTGGCCTCATTGGCTTCTACATGCTTCCCGGAACGCCGACCGACTGCTACTCGATTTGGCTAACAGATGACGAGATCAGATTGTTGCGCAGAAAGTTGAAACAAAACCACACTGCAGGCCGTCCGCAAGTGAACTTGTTCACGTCGCTTGTGTCGAAAGACACGTGGATCCTGATCCTCACCACGTGGGAATTCTACGTCTTGGTAATCTGGAACATGCTCTGCTGGAACAACAGTAACGGTGCCTCGGGTGCATACATTTTGTGGCTCAAGTCGCTCAAAAAGTTTGATGCCGGCACACTTCAGGACTACACGGCCTTGACGCCTGCGCTTGGGCTCATATGGCTCTTCCTCACGTGCATGTATGCCGACTTGTTCCAACTGCGGTGGTCGGCCATCTGGCTCTCGCAAGTCTTCAACATCACCGGAAATGTCATCTTGGCCGTGTGGAAAGTGCCGGAACGTGCCAAATGGTTTGCCTGGTGCTTGCAATATTTCGGCTGGGCCATGGCCCCTGTCTTGTACTCGTGGCAAAACGACATTTGTCGCCGAGATGCACAGAAACGTGCTGTTGTTTTGGTGGTGATGAATATGTTGGCACAGGCTTCCACGGCCTGGATGTCTGTTATCGTGTGGAAGACTGTCGAGGCCCCAAGGTACTTGAAGGGGTACTCTTTCACCGCCACAAGTGCTTTCTGCTTGTGTCTCTGGACGCTCGTTGTGTTGTACTTCTACAAAAGGCAAGAGAAGAAATTTGCCAAGCAGAACGGAATTGTTTTGTACAATTCCTTGACTGATCCTGAACCTGCTTCCGTGCAAGAGGTTCACGGTGCTTCTTCGGACAGCGACGAGAAGAGATCTGGTGATCTCTAGACCATGTGATTTTCAATTCTGGCAACATAACGCCACTTTATAGAATGCGATGATGAATGATAAGTAATGAAGTTTTGTCTGTAGTGGGATCGAGAAGTAAGTGTGGTGTGATAGCTTAATTTGCAAATCCTCATAGCAGCACATTCTTGAAAAACAGCAAAGTAAGCCGACACATCGCAGGTGATGTGTCTTTTTTTCGGAATATTTTCTTCACAACAAAGCTCATTACAACCAACGACTTCATAAAAAATCTTCCTTGGGCGGTATCTGTCACGATTGCAAAATGGTGTAGCTAAACAATCGTTCACATTCTGTATGATAGTTGTCCCTTTTTGTAGAAGCCGTCTTCGTTTGTTCTCGTTTTCTCTCTCGTTCCTCTTATTCCTTGAACTTGTTTTGTCTCATAAGATAGAATTCAACACCAAAACAGTTTATAGTGAAACCCCGCTTTGCAAGTCAACTGCTCTCTTCAAGATTTCTTTTGTAAGCTTCTCGAGTCTCTCGCGGCAACCGCTTGCAATTGAGTGAGCTTCCTGCAAGTCTACCAAAGTCTTCGAGAATAACTCTTCGTAGTCAGTGCTTTTTCGTAATGTCCACCATTCTATGCTACTTCGTAGATCATTACATCCACTCTTCTCATAAAGCGTCACTTCATCAAAAATATTGCATAAGCTTGATGTGCAACAATCATCATAGGCATCTTGAATTTCCATCCAGCTGATCTGTGCAATCTGTGCCGTGCTGAGGATCGCTTTGATATACTGGGGCATGTTTTTTCTGGCCTGTAAGGTGTCATCACGTACCTTTTCCAGGATCATGTAAGCCCCAGTGAGAGAGTTCAAAAGTAAAGTTATATCGCTCTGCACTTGGCTCAATTTTATGGTAGAAGCCGGTTGTCTCATCATCAATTTGATTATCTCAAAGGCCGTTTTACCATTTGCACATACAATATCGAAAGCCTCGCAAACACATTTCCTAAGCTCTGATAGCCAACTTGCATAATTGATAAGTTGACGCTTGCTGCTGTCCGCAAAATGATCTGTTATTGTCCGGAAGCATTTGGAGTATTGTTTCAAAATGATATCGAGTTTCTTCTGGTCTGTCGTCTCTCTAGTACCTAATCCGACCGCTTTGCACTCATCGATCATTGCCCACAACTCTCCTTCGATGTATCCTCTTTTTACCTCATCCAAGTGCATTACGAAAATTTTTTTCGAAGCTTCGGGTGTATGAGATGTTTTATCCTTCTCAGATTTGTCGTTATATAGCAAGTTTTCGAAGTCGTTGAATTTTGGAAATACCTGTTTTGCCTCCAAGACAAAGGTAAGATCCTTTTGCCCTTCCTCAGGATCAACCCCTTCTAAGCTAGCTGGAAAAATATTTTGCCACAAGGATATCATTTGCGGCTTTATCGGCTATTTTTCAGCCGCCAGCTTCACTATCTTCGTGTTTTCCTCTTTGAAAACTGTGTCAAGCATTATCTTCTCAGAGTGTCCCCGAGAAAAAGAAGCTGCTGGCGGCTTATTCAAATTATTAGAATTTGTTTCCTGGCCGACCTCCTCGAAACAGCTTTGAGGGTTAGATCCCGTGACTTTGAAATTCATTATTTTTCCTCGACAAATCACAGAAGAGGCCTGCTTACTTGCTCCTCTATTATGGGATATTGTTTTGTATGGCTTCGTGGGACATAGCAGACTTTCCACGCTCTGGGTTTTTTCGGTACTCCAGAGAGTACTAGTCATTCGGGGCTTTGAGCTCTTGGCTTGAAAAGACGGTTGATCAACATCCAGGCCATTGTTTTCGAAGAATGCACGCTTCAATTCAAATCCATTGCCATGATCTACAGTTTTCTGATTGTATTTCTTATGCTGATAGATGTCTTTGGCGAGTGTTTGATACATTCTTGTACTCTCCATCTTTGTTTTAGAAGTCTCTCGGGATCTAAAAGCGGCGGCCAAACTTTCTTGCAAGCCTGTCCTAAGCCCTGCTTCTGATCTCTTACCTGT
Organism: Metschnikowia kofuensis (nom. inval.); assembly: GCA_030564885.1. NCBI lineage: Eukaryota > Fungi > Ascomycota > Pichiomycetes > Serinales > Metschnikowiaceae > Metschnikowia > Metschnikowia kofuensis (nom. inval.). The sequence continues at coordinate 28,172 of JAJLZY010000043.1, forward strand.
ATAGGTGAAACTTTTCGGGTGTTCAGTCTCTTCAGGACCGACTTTGCTGATCAGCTTTTCTGGAGTAGATAGATCATGTATATTGTCACTAAATTGTTTTTCCAAATGTTTTGGAAATGGTTCCCGAGGGCTTTTCTCGGGGTTGTCTTGCCCGGTTGATCTGCTAGTCAAAGAAGGGAGAGCTTGAGGCTTGTTCAACTTTTCCGATACATGCAAATCTTTGAATTCCAGCAAATTGACCAGAGAGCAAGCCTTTTTTGGATTCACACTGGGAGAATCTAGAAATGGTTTCTTGTTGTTATCTCTCGAGGCAATGCTGGAACTGATGTTCAATGGCAGAGACCCAGGAGCAAGGTCCTCTTGTGGCTTCGTGGGTGAAACAGAACACTCATGTTGATTCTTGAATTCAGGTGATGCTTCCTTCAGTAAGATCTCCTGGCAGATTTTAGTTTTTTCGGTTAAATTATCTTCGGAACCGACAGCCAAGGTCTCGCCTACTTCTTTGAAAACTTCCAACAAAGCAAAAGATCTGAGCGAGCGAATCGTTTTTTGAGACCAAGGTCTATCCTGATGAGGAGTTCTGTTTGTGTTGTAGCCACTTTTAAGCGTAAATTTTTTGAGTTCAAACGTTGAAGTCGAGGTTTTTGGTCTTTCAATAGAATCAAAGTCTTCAAAACTATTATTTGATGCCCATTCATTGGTCAACAATTTATCATTTGCGGGTAATTGAGGAAGGAAAATCTCATGAAAATCTTGGCTTTTGCTTACAGACTCCGATAAAACCATTTCGGAGCAGATAAGAGAAACCGGATTTTCCTTTATTTCGTGAGCCATGCCGTTAAATGAAGATTCGCGGATCTCATTCTCAGGTACAAACAATGGAGGTTCATTCTTATCAACCCTCTGAATCTCACCTTCTGGGCTTTCCAGGTCACTAGATTTCTTCAGGCTTGGACTAGCATAGCCGGTCTCCCCCAACTCTACATTTTGGAGATTGATCGAGCTAAACTTCCTGAGGTGATCCTCCACAATGTAGACATCGGCCGGCTGGAAATCCAACGGCCAGTTGGAGTCGTAAGCGGGTTTGATAGTTTCCGGAATAAAGGTGGCCCAATCCTGTGGATACGCCAAGTGCTTGTTAGGTAAAAACGACCGCCAGCTATTGCCATCTTTCGCAGCCGCACACACCTTTTGCGGCCATTTGGGTACCTTAGTAAGAAAAGTGCTAGCACTGGATTTCAACATGAACAAGCGACGATTGAATCTGTCCCTTTTTCCAAAATCTGCGTTGGCTTTTATGGTGCCTGTACTAAAAGTTGAATTTCGGTCAGTGCCGGAACCGGATGTCTGGGCAAACTTAACTTGGTTTCTCGCAAGATGCTGTAACAGTAATGAGGATATGTCAATGAGAGGTGTCGCGTGTGCCAATAACCAATTTTGCATCAGACAAGTTTTCCCCGACATGACCTCTTCAGATCCATATTCTGAGTCATCAAGTGAAAGATTCTGTACCTCCTTTTTTTGAGTGATCTTCCAATTTTCGGGGCAGTTCTGGGAAACATCGTTTATTCCCATATAAGTCTTTTTCATTCTCTCGAGAGCTTGTCTGGTACGGCTCATGACACGAGCTCGCTTTCCTTTTTGGTCGGGCCCTCTGTTTCCGGTCTTTTCCGGGCCCTTCCGTCCTTCAGGGCCTTCCTGAGTTGCCAGTTGGGCCGTCAGTTGGGTACTCTTTCCTATTTTTGCAGCCATGTCTTGAACCTCCCCTGGAGTAACGGAAAATGTGGAAGTAGTCTCAGGTGGGTATGTTGATGTTTTTGCCCCTAAAGAATCAATAAATTGAGCCGGAGATTTTTTAGCGTGAGTGGCAGGTTTAGAAACACTTTGAGCGGCAAGTCCAAATCGGAGTTTACATAGAGATGACAAGTTAGACAAGTCTGCAGCCGCGTGAGTCTTTGACTGTCTTCTGTTCATCTATCTTTTATCGAAGTTAGTCTCAGAAAACTCCGGGATCTGTACTCGGCTCAGTCCGTCGATTAGAACACTCAAGACACCGAATGAAAAATGCTCAATATCAATTCGAGACTCCCTCAAACCTCTGAAACAGACGATATACGTACGAGACTTAAGGGCTTCTCATACAAAATGTTGAGAAAGAATAACTTCCTGAGGTACCAAGGAGCTCAAAATTGAGAGGCTTAAAACAATCTTTATCGAGAACTTATGTAACCTCTATTCGAACGAATGTACTCTCACAAGATACTTCCCTTCCTCGCAGGTTTGAAAGACAATGCTTCAAAGTATTGACTGCGCATGCAATATCAAAACTTAAATTCTAAATAATAATCTCTAGGGTCTTCTTTTCATAATTTCAAATGAGTGCTCGCTTGATTCGCAATTCAAGCACAAAGTCGATGTGAAAGACGGCACCTATTATTCTCGACACTGCGCGAAACCTTTTCACGAGACCTTCACGTTTCCAGTTCATGTTTATGCTGATGTAGCAAGTGTTCATACAGAAGTTCGGAAGAGTTTGGGTCTATTTTTCATTTTTGTTGGATTTATTGATTGCAAATGTTTCACTTGATTTGACCCGCATAAGTTAATAATGTACTCGCATCTGACGAATTTCACCTGGAAGCGACTTTCTTCTTAAACGCTGGCTGCCGGGCCAAGCGCAAGTATTATAAGAAACGCCGAGATTTTTATTTTTTGTTTCCATAGAATGAACGTGTTCAACTTGTTCAATAAAAACTAACACACATGGTGCCGGTTACATTTGGGTATCTGTAAGTTGCGTAAAAGACGTCGAGACTATCATGGAAAAGCACCAATATATTCACGAGAAGTTGCACTTGTGGTGACATTCTCAACCAGCTTCATAATTGCCCACTAGACATAACCATTGAAGTAATTTTTTTTTGCGTAAGTTGACTTAGGTCCATGTATTCCTTGATTATACTTACCTTGATTCTATTTGATATCACATTTAAGACATGCCTCACCTCACTCGAGAAAATCTCGACGCTCTTGATTGGCTTGTGACAGAAAACCTGATTTTTGGGACTCATTTCAGTGCTGCTTTTTGATCCTAGCGTATTTCAGCAAAATAGTCTTCCAAACAGTAAGGATGAGTCAAAAGGATTTGGTCGGCCTTGCTCTCAACTATACCTGATTTCGGATTTCGTCACAATTCGAGGCTATTCTTTGTACCATGCCGTCACAGTTCCGCTCAAGACAAACTCATATTTGTGAACGCATCGCTGGGAATTGAACCTTTTTTGAGAAACTGAAGTTTTTACCCACATTTATCAATTTGGTCTGGGCTCCGTTCAATAAAAACTCACATCTGTTAGCCCCGGAAACCACCGCGGCCCCTAAAGCCACCTCTCCCACGGCCTCTGCCCCGGAATCCACCCCTGAACCCGCCCCTGAATCCACCACGGAAGCCACCGCGGAATTGACCGGGGTCTTCTCCTGGATATCCGTGCTGCTCCGCCTCTTGACTTGCCTGTCCTCCATACACACCGCGGCCAAACTGACGGCCCTCTTGGAAACCCGGATCCAAGTCGATCTCCAAGCTTTGGCCATCTAAATACGTGCCCTTTAAAAACTTCATTGCGTTAAGAGAGCCGCTTTCTTTCTTATAGATCACAAAACAAAAGCCGCACGGCGTTAGCTTGTTTCTGTCGAGCCCCATGATGATTCTGTTGATGGTGCCGCATTTCGAAAATAGCTCGTGGATCTGCTCTTCGGTGGTGAAGTGAGTCAAGTTCCCAACGTACACGGTTTTCAGGTGTATGGCCTTGTGGATATTATCGAAATTGCCTCTTCTCACGCACTTTCGTATCAAGTACTGCGAGGGCTTATCTAAACGATCGGCTGAGTTGGTATACTTTTCTTCAAGGATCTCCATTGTGGTAATTATTCTGGTATTCTTCGTCTGAATCTAAACAAAAGGTTCCAAGTGAGCAGCGACGCTTGCCGAGATATGTCACGTGACTCAAGAACGTTGCAAGCTCGGCAGGGCTTCCCAGCTTGATCAGTTGCTTAGTGCTCCTCGGACCCAAAAAAAGTCTGAATTTAGCAGACATTCTAAAATTCTGATGATTTGAAAAGAATTGCTTCCTTATTGATATCTTGTGGCGGGACTTAAGTAGGCATATTATCATCTGAGGTGTTAATGCAATATGGCACGTGACCCGTCTCTGAGCCTCAGCTTGCCGATACAGAGTCATAACGTTTGGAAAGGCCTGAAAAGGCCTGAAAAGGGGCACCTCTCCATGAGACTCTACCATTTTTATAAAGACCGCTTTTTGGTTCTCATTTGTTTTTCCTTCTTTTTTTCTTTTTTTCTTATTTTCCTTTTTTTTCTACTCTTTCAGGACCGTTTAAAACATCTAGTGACATAAATTATTGATCTCAGCATGCCTAAAAAGCGCCTAAACAGCGCCTAAAAAGCGCACCTGGGTCTCGGCAAGTTCGCAGAGGCCGATCGGATCCAGATCGCATGCCCGGTTTTTCTCTCGATACCATTAGATACCCCAGCAGATTTCTGAGGCCTGAACCCAACCCCGAAATTTGATCCACTTTCTGAAAACCCTCACACACAATGGACAAGCCAGCTGCGCCCCTCGAATTCATTTACGACTATGTCGAGAAGGACTCATTTCAGAAGTACCTTCGGTTGACGATGATCGTGTGCATCTACATCTTTGCCAGAGGCTACTACTCGAATTGGGCCAAGCAAAGACACCTCAAAAACCAGATGGCGATCGACAAAAAGGAGAAGGAGTTGGAGGAAGAGCTCAAGGAGAAAAAGGAGACCGAGAAGTTTGAGAAGTTGGACAAAGAAGCCACTACTTTCGGATGGGGAAAGGCGACTAGGAGAAACGTTAAACGTCAAGAGCAGATTTTGCAAGATACGGCAGAGGAGCTTAGGGAAAGGCACCAGGGCGACTATGACGCGGCCGAGGATCACGATATTGAGGACTTATTAGAGGATTAGATAGGATGGAAGAAGAGAGAGGACGATGCTTTTTGGCGTTTTTGAGGACTCCAAGATCTCGTTTGTCAGCATGCGCGGTTTTGGTGAGTGAACCAGAAGAACACTAAAAACAGAGCCTCAGATGAGATATTTATCATGTTTATATAGAATTTTGGAGCAGAAGAAAATTAGACATTGCACTAACACTAGAAAGGGTTTTTTTAAGATACGACCTTCATTATGTGGATTATACTATATACCGAGTGTCAAGCTACAGTAGGTCTACGCTTTGTTGTGGAAATGAGTCGGTGATTGCGAGACTGTTGCGAGACTGTCGCGCTAATTGTTAGGGCAACATTCTATCTGACCAAAGACTAGAATGTTCCACCACAAATCCACACAATGGTCAGAATTTCGCTGACATTGTAGGGAGTAACGAAAAGAGAATAATCATCAAAAAAGTAGAATTGACAATCGAGGCTAACAATGAAATACTCAGCTTCTCCGGAAGCTTCAATCGGTGGAAGCACGAAGAAAACTAGAACTTATGATTTGTGAAAAGAGCACTTAAATTTTCGCACCCTGCTTTTCGCATCCTGCTTTTCGCACCCTGCTCTGGAGTCTGAATTCTCCCGCTCACTATGTTTAGGCCCCAAAGCCAGGGCCACTTCAGAGCGCGGCACGTGACCCGAGATGCCCCAGTGCGATGCGGTGCTACATGAGGTCAGAAAAAATCGAGTCTTCTCACCTACAGATCTCGGAACTTTACATCCTCATAATACCATGGCAGGCGATCCCTTTCTCTCGGATCCATCGCGGAAACGCAAACGGGCCGCCAAATCAAAGCCCGCTGCCAGAAAGCCCCGCGCTCCTGCGGCCTCTGCCGGGCGAGATTCAGAGATCTCCAGCGACTCGGACGACGGAAACTCCAACTCAGAAAATGAGCTGAAGTATGAGCGTGAAGACGGCAATATCTCGTCTGACGAGGAGTTCTTGGAGGAAAACGCAGCGGACAAAAGAAGGCGTCTAGCCAAGCAATACTTGCAGAATTTGAAGGAGCAGGAGATCACAGGTGACGACTTCGACGCCCAGGACTTGGATGACGATATCTTGGCGCGTAGACTCCAGGACGACGTCGCGGAAAACAAGGGCAAAATGTACAAGTTCTTTGCCGACAAGATCGAGCAGCAGATGCTGGAACTACACGTTCTGGCTGCGCGCGTGGGGCTGAAGAACTTGACCGGGGTCGCTGTGCGGTTCCCTCACATATATACCGTGTCCAAAGACATGGAGTTGATCAAGTGGAAGGCCGGCAAGCACAGCAAGCCGCAGAGAATAAAACACGCGCGAGGCGGCCTGCGATTCGCCAACTTGAACCGCAAAAACCCCGCGGCCAACCACCATTTCGACCTGATAAACTGTGTGGCGGCCTCTCCAGATGGCAAGTACGTGGTCACGGGCGGGCAAGACGCCCGGCTCATCATCTGGTCGTCCGAGAACCTCTCGTGCTTGAAGGTCTTGGAAACCCGAGCCGCGGTCAATGCCATCACTTTCCGCAGAGGCACGGACCAGCTCTATGCGGCATGTGCCGACTTGCGGATCCGCACATACTCGATCAACCAGTACGCCCAGTTGGAGATCTTGTATGGCCACCAGGACAACATCACCGACATCAGCGCCTTGTCACGTGAGAGCTGTGTGTCTGTGGGGTCGCGGGACAAGACCGCCATGTACTGGAAGATCGCCGAGGAGTCCAGGTTGACGTTTCGTGGAGGCGATTCAGACAGAAAACCGAAGAAGCGGGCCGAGGGAACTGACGCCCAGGGCGCGGCAGCGCTTCCTCTGCACAGCGAGGGGTCCATTGAGGCAGTCTCGATGATCGACGAGACCCACTTCATCACTGGCTCCGACAACGGAAATGTTTCATTCTGGTCGTTAGGGAAGAAAAAGGCGCTCCACACACAAAAGTTGGCCCATGGCATGCTCCCGCAATTTGAGCCCACGCAGGCCAGTGCAGAGACAAACTCGGAAATTGCCGCGAGACAGATTCCTCCAAGACAGCCCTACTGGATCACGGCCGTGTACGGTGTGCCATATAGCGATCTTTTCCTCACCGGGTCATACAGCGGCGAGGTCCACTTGTGGAAAATCGACAAGGAGTCATTCCGCACATTCACGCTCTTGGGCTCTGTTCCAGTGAAAGGGTGCGTGGTGAAAATAGACGGGGCAGAGGTCAGCGAGGACAAGAAGTTGGTGGTGTACATTGCCACGAGCAAAGAGCACAGGCTTGGACGATGGTTGGAGAATGTCGGGGGCCGCAACACGGTGGTCTCTGTGGAGTTTGATATTTAGCATAGCATAGGTTCAACAGAGTTATGTCGAGGAGTACATCTTTGGTCGAGTGCATCTTTGGTCGAGTGCAGTGTGTGGAACGCATTTCAATCTGTATATCTAGCTTGTGCTCTGTTCAGCCCATGAGGGTCTCGAATTACAGCCTTCTGGTTATATGGTTGGACTCATGTATATGCGGGATTGAGCTTATATATTCTGCCGAGAGGAAAAGACTGCTGAAGGGGCCCAGGATAGTCTATGGGGAGTTGTACAATGTACTCAAATTTTCTTTCAAAAACATTACAAAGACTTGAAGAAGCACGAGTGGCATTAACATCGAATTTGTTTCATCCCAGCGTGCCAATCTCGGTACCCTTTGACCTATATTATACATCGATTTTTTTGTCTCCGTGACAAAAATACACACTTCTTTTTCGAAAAATCGGTGAAGTATCATGAGCATATATCGAACAAGAATACCTAACCCGACTGGGCGTATCTTGTTGACGTGCGGAATCTCAACATAACCGTTAGAGAAGTAGGATATCGAAACATCACCACCTTCTCTATCTGCGTCCTTGTGGATGGTGTCACGGTTTTCAAAAAGCAACACCAAGACGGAAATATATATCACTTATATTCGGCAAATTGAACGATATTTTACAGTCATATGCATCGACCGTCGCCTGTAGTGGAAAGTGCTAAAATGCTGCCTCCTCGTCTCCGTCGTCGCCCATATCATCGTCTCCATCATCAAAGTATTTCTCTGCATTATAATCGTCATCATCCTCTTCCTCGAATTCATCGTCGAAATCTTCTTCCTCGACCTCTTCTTCGTTGTTCTGTGCATTTGGATCTGCATCGAGGTCTTCGGCCATACTTCTCAATTTCTCTAGAATCAACTCGGCACTCTCGCCTTCGGGCTGCACATCGAGTTGCGCAAGTCCTCCGTCAGTTTTGTAGGTAGAAAGTAAAAGCTTTTTCTTTTTGTTTGTGATGCCCATGACCGAGTATAGCTCCTCTGGAAAGAACTCAAGCTGGTATGGGTATTCGTCAATGGAACGCGTGACTTTCTTCACTTTCTTATAGCGATCCGAGTACCGCTCGATAGAGTCGCTTGTCAGCTGTGAATTGGCGTTTTCTGTCGTCCCCGTGAAAAACGGGCCGTCGTATAGAAGTTTCGATAATGCAAGTGCTTGTTTTGCGGACAGCTCTTCAGATGCAGAGAGCGGACCATGAATAGGTAGCTCTATCGTGGGGCCCTCGGTCTCCTGGCCCTGGGAAAGGACATCAGCATGTTCTAGACCAAACGGCAAGAGCACACGGTTGGCCGATTTATTTTTGTGAGACATGTGGTGAGATATTGTATGAAATACATCGTCTTTGAAGGTAATCGAAGTGCTAGCGATGCGAGGGATGAAGTCACGTGATCGCAGGCTATCTACATTTGAAGAGGACCTGATTTTTCTCTTTTCAGTCGAGGAGGATTGTTTTTTCGTTTTCCTAGGGTCTCTTTGAGATATAGAAGAAAGTATGGAAAGTTTTATGAGATTCGTGAGATTCGTTATTCTTGTTATCTCGATCATTGTATCTCATTGTGCAATGGCTAGATAGATGGGTTTGAGCCGCGAAAAAACGATCTTTCGCATCGTAGCCTAAAGTGAGTTTAGACCTAATCTTTTCGAGACTACTGATGGAACCTGGAAGAAGTCTCTTTGGACCAATTGGCATTCGCTTATACTCGAAACTCTTATCAAATTGTCTAGGCTGGAAGTGTGAAAGAAAAAAGAAAGAAAATAATTTTTATGATGTTTCTGAAGATTACCCCAAATTAACCAATCGCGAAGAGCATATTCACACGGCTCCTTTTATGAAAATCATTAAGGATAAACGAATTACTCCATCTGCGTTTGAACTCACCAAAAATCCAAATCCAGAGCAATCTTATCGATCTCAGCGCAATGTCCATGTAATGCTCACATCAAGCGGAGGGCCTGGACTACATTTATAAACTTTTTTGTGGGGTGCCCCATTTTGAGTATGGCCCACAATCGAAGAAAACCTTGGCCCTCAATACGTGCCCCTTCGCGATGTAGTGGGCCAAAAAAAGGCCCAGTAGCAATTCCGTAGCCAATACACAACTAGAGGGAATGAGAAGTGCATCAATTCATCATTCAGATCCATACAAAGCACCCGAAATCTTTTCACTCATAGAAAATGTACATAAAAAAGATTAATTGAGACTGAATAGCGGTGGCTTATTTCGAAATGGAAATAAACTTTGGCCAGGAGCTCGAGCCACACGGTGTGGGGGTCCAAGTCCCGAGAATCCGAGAGCTGGTGCGCGCAATACGCAGAGCTGCTGATTTTCCGTGTTCACCCGTGAAACGTGCTCATGTGCTCACGTTTTTAGCTGCCTCGATGTGAGAAATCACGCGATGAAACACGGTTCGCCCCTTTTTCCACACATCATACACACTGATTTGGCATACTTTTTGCAAATAATGAACGTCTCTCGGAGATGAACTGTTGAACAAATAGAGCGTTGAAATTAAATGATCGAAGCTGAAACCTTGAGTGCACCAGTTCCCGCTTCTCCAATGACTGCTGAGAGTGTACGGGTCTGAGAACTCGCGCACAGGGCTCAGCTGAGGTTAGTCTTCCAATCCGAGCCATCCATTCTATCTATCCCAGAATAACTTCCTTTTTCGTCAAAAGCATCCTATTATGGTGCCTTCCCAATACAGATTCTGCGTAGAGACGCGCGACACGTCATTGTAGAGACAACAGTTTCCCATTTCCCAAAGCCGTGACTCAAGCTCTTCTTGATGGCATGCGCTTACGGGGTGGCATGATCCGATAATCTGAGTGCTAGAATTTCGCGCATGCATGCCGCACACTCGCGCGCACTGCCCTTTTGTTATTTGTCGCGAGCTCCGGAGTTAGGAACCCTCGCAAGGAAAGTATTGCATTGTGGACGAGCAGTTATTTCCACTGTGAGAGTAATTAGGTATGAGGTCCGCATGGCTATGCAATCGAAAGCATTGCAATTAAATGTTCCAAATTTTCTTAATAACATATACAAGGCAAGATTGATGAGGCATAGGGCATACGACTGTAGTGACGAGGCGCTGGCCTACGTAAGCGCATACTCCAGTACGAGATGCTTTTCGCCCCACCTCTATGCATGGCGCATTGTTCTTATCCTTTGGCCCTCCCGAAACGTATGCGCATACAGGAGCCTGAACAGAATGCCAGACGGTGGAAATCACCCCACAGCAATCTATAAATGGGGAAAGTATAAAAGGCAGTTTGCCCGTGCCCGGGAATGCGTAGGCTTTTCAATATCTCATCATCAACACTCGCATTCACTTCACGAATCAGTGCAACAAACAGAATCAGCTTCAGAAACATGTCAATCCCCAAAACGCAAAAAGCAGTTGTCTTCGAGACCAACGGCGGGCCCTTGGAGTACAAGGACATCCCCGTGCCAACCCCTAAGGAAAACGAGATTTTGATCAATGTCAAGTACTCCGGTGTGTGCCACACTGACCTTCACGCCTGGAAAGGTGACTGGCCTTTGGCCACCAAGTTGCCTCTTGTAGGAGGTCACGAGGGAGCCGGTGAGGTCGTGGCGTTGGGCAAAAACGTCAAGGGCTGGCAAATCGGCGACCTTGCCGGTATCAAGTGGTTGAACGGCTCGTGCTTGCAGTGTGAGCTCTGTCAACAAGGAAACGAGCCAAACTGTGCCGATGCCGACCTCTCTGGTTACACGCACGATGGATCTTTCCAGCAGTACGCCACGGCCGACGCCATCCAGGCCGCCAGAATCCCTAAAGGCACCGACTTGGCCCAGGCGGCCCCTATTTTGTGCGCAGGTATTACCGTCTACAAAGCCTTAAAGACCGCAAGCTTACAGACAGGCCAGTGGGTCGCCATCTCCGGTGCCGGTGGAGGATTGGGCTCCTTGGCCATCCAGTACGCCGCAGCCATGGGATACCGTGTTGTGGCCATTGACGGTGGTGACGAAAAGAAAGCATTCTGCACTTCCTTGGGTGCGGAAAAGTTCGTTGACTTCACCACCAGCAAGGATATCGTCAAGGACGTCGTGGCCGCCACCAACGGTGGTGCTCACGGAGCCATCAACGTGTCTGTGTCCGAGAAAGCCATTTCGCAGTCCGTCGAGTACCTTAGGCCTACAGGTGTGGCTGTCTTGGTGGGCTTGCCTGCCGGCGCCAAGGTTGTGGCCCCAGTGTTTGAGTCTGTGGTGAAATCCGTCAGCATCAGAGGCTCGTATGTCGGAAACAGAGCCGACTCGGCCGAGGCCATTGACTTCTTTGCCAGAGGCTTGATCAAATGTCCTATCCACATTGTCGGCTTGTCTGAGTTGCCTAAGATCTACGAATTGATGGAGGCAGGCAAGATCTTGGGTAGATACGTGGTCGACACCTCCAAGTAGGGAAGGAGACAAATGACGAAGATACGAATATTGGAGATAGGTGTTAATAGAGAACTCAATTGTAATGAAATGATTGATAATATTTTAGAAGCGGGGGTGTTGTATCGTGACTACGATGAATCTTTCAAAGAATAAAAAAGTGTAAAAATTGCATTCGAGCAGACGACAAATGACGGGACTGCTCGATGCAACGGCTAATTTATTTGATGCTGAATTCAAGAAGAGGATGCTTGCTTGAGATGGGAACAAAATGATGAATAAAGTGATAGGCAAAACTTGTACATTAGTTCAAAATTTACAATGCGAAAAAACTTCCTTTTATTACAAATCGTGAAAGCTTCTGCCCCAACTCCCTCCCTTAGTCCCTTACTTCAAAGGCCTAAAGGAAGAAACAGAAAAGTATGGTGACTGCAAGCGATAGGCCAAACCAATTCGTCTCGGCCTTTTTCTTACCTACTCAAAATTTCCAGCGAGCTTCGACCTACCCTCAAACACCTAAAACTCGAAACCATTATTAGTCCTACTCATTTTTCACCCGAGATTCACTGTTTCGTCTTCATGGCCCTTGTATTAAATTAAGGGAGTGAACAGTTTGTATGAGTGGGGGCGCGCTCACTTTGCCCAATCCGGCAATGTAATGTCCATCCCGATCCGACCTCAACATAAACAAACCAGCCATGCTCGTTAACCGGTAGGAGTTCTAGAAACAGACCAAGAAACCAAAAAAAGGCACGGAAAATATCACAAAAAAAGAGAAAAATAAAGTCTTGCTTCTCGCGTTAACATACACACGACAAGCCTCGTGTTCACAACTCAACACACCTCAGAACTTTCGATCCTGGGCTTGAATACTGCCCTTATTATCTTATTTATTTCATCTCCAGTGCGTCTGAGATCGGTACCTGACCACACAGCCTCGCACCCAGGGTCTGCGAATTGCAACTTGAGTCATACCGTCATCTTAGAAAAACAGGCCACTTGCAAGACCCAGCTGGATTGACTATTGATCATTGACAAAAATCATCGACCAGAAAACTCTATTTTGAGCACGACTCTAGACAAAAAAGAAAAGAATAGCAAAACAAAGCAAAGCAAAGAATAAAAAAACCAAACCAGAGATAATCACCACAGGTTCAATTCAGTCCATATCAAAACACGCTTTTCTGTCAGAACCAATACGATCTCTCCTGATATCTCTCCTCGATCTCAGATTATTGATCTCAAATTCCTGACCCTCTAAAAATCTCTACTTTCGAACCATCCCCGAATCCCCCAATGGCCGAATTCCGAGACGTGGCCGAGGGCACCTTGGTCATCATAGTGTGCCGTGCCAGACACCTTCCGAACCGGCGGAAACTAGACAAACAGTCTCCCTATGTCCTTCTACGGATCAACACCACGGCACAAAAGACGCCTGCCCATTTCCGCGCGGGCCAGACCCCCGAATGGACCCACGAGATCAGGTTCCAGCTTTCTCGCGATCGCAAGGCGGTCATGAGACTCGACGTTCTAGACGAGACAAAAAGCGACCCGACGCCGATCGGCGGAACGGAAATCGACTGTGCACGCGTGTTTCTGGACCCGGCCAACGCCCAGGAGTCAGGGAAATACATCCTTGACGGCTGGCACGACTTGTCTTGCAAGGGCAAATACGCGGGCAAGATATACCTCGAAATGACATTCTACCCCAGCGCCCCCATGCTCCCGCCGAAACTCTCTCAGTCGATTTCCTCGGCACACAAGCTTCTACCGCAAGCGCCCGCAAACGCCAGATTCGAGGAGTCGTTCCGTCATCTGGCGCCCGCCACATCTGTGCTGCCTTCAAGACCAGAACTTGCAGCCAATGACGTGTTTGTGTCTTCGCCGCCGGGGAAAACCCATCCTTTCCGGTCGTCCGAGCCGGAGCCTGCTCACAAAAGCGACGACGGCGTCTTTGTCGAGCACCCAAGACAAAAGGTCAGCCGTTTTGCGAAACTCAAGGGCAAATTCTTGGCCAAGGAGCCCATCACGAATCTCTGGGCACACGAAGAGAAGCCTGCGGGCGGGCGGAGCCCCAATAGGACCCTGCGTTTCGACCCAAACGAGTCGCTCATGCATGCGCCTTCGCCGCTTGATAATTTGGAGGAGCTCCTGTTGGAAATGGGGATCCACGGACGTCTGTCTGAGGACTATTTCCCCCGCCACTCGCCTGCAACGCCGCCTCCGCCACCTCCTCACTCAGCCTCGGGATCTACATCCATGAAGACAAATCGGCAGCTGTACCACGATGACAGGCTTTCTCGTAGCCTGTCTCCAGTGCGTAGCGCACCCCTGAGCCCCTCCAAAAATAGGAGAAAGCCTCCGCCTGGAGCCGTGGGCAAGAGCCTGATCCCGCCTTTAGACTCGACCAAAATCCCGTTCTCCGCAGAAAACTTCCAGCTAGACTCGGAAGCTCATGACCCGCTTCCAACAAAAGTATATCACATGGACATGCCGGTGAAGTCTCTCACAGTACAAGCTTCCGAGCGAGAAACGCACCCTTTGAACCCAAATGAACTCGACCCTCGCTACTATGCACCTACACCATCTGAGCATCTTTCCAGAAGCTCTCGATTGCAGAAATCTACGCAGCGGTTTGAAGAAAGTGAGACGCGGGGCTCCGGGTACTTGGGCGAAGGCTCATGGAACGTGCAGAAAGACATGCATGGCCGCTTTTCTCCTTCTGTGTTCCAAAGAATAACCCACGAAAATGACGACGAGGAGAACAAGCCGCCTGTCCCACCCAAGATTCCCAACGGACTATCTGAAAGGGAGTACTACGTTTTGGAAAAGGACAACTACCTCAAGGATATCAACGGAAGAAGATATTGAAACATTTCAGAAGATTGATTAATTGTCTGGTTCAGTCATTCACCGAACAACTAACTAACTAATTATAAATTCGTATGGCCTCAAATTAAATATGCTGCAACTAGGGCCATGGCCGCCACAGCCAACTCAGCTCTGGCCCCTCCGCCAGTGCTGGGGTTGGTGTTGACAGTAGTAGTCACAATCGCCGAGCCGTTTCTGCTCGTATGAGTCTCGGTGCTGGAAGTAGCGGTGTTTTCAACGGCAAGCTCATTAGGAGAGGAGCTGGGTGTTTGCTTCTTTTGGCAACACTTTTGATGCTGTGAAAAAGTGAAGGTGTCTGTTTCAGATGGGTTTGTCTCGTCAACAGCAACAAAAGAATCACCTGGATTTTGGATCTGTGCCTCTTCGTTTGGGTTTTTATTCGCTTCTGATACAATGAACAATCCAGGGGCTGGGAATTTTGTGGCTGAAATTTGATCCAGAATGAGTCCAGCCATTGACGTGGTGAGCGTGGTGGTGATAGTTGACGTTGTGCTTACCAGGTCTTCTTCAAACGAAGGCTCTGGTGGAGCTGCAAATGCCTTCACAAAGAGAGCTAAAATGAACAAGCTTTGCATTTTTCACTCTTGTATTCTAGCAAGCTAAAAGGGGGAAGAATGCTGTTGAAACCGGTGGGACTTCATTGGCCTTTTATGTTCTACTTTGTTGACTCGAAAGTGGGGATTTGACCGGTGATTACTTCTATGCCAACGTGCAGGTGAACACGATCCATGTTATGATAAAGTATTTACCAAAGCAGTATTTTCTCATATCGCCTCACGTACGGCGTGCATGCGTTGCATTTGGAATACACCTCGAATGAAGCTGTTCACAATGGGTGCTCAATATGGACAATATATGCCTCAGCCCGAACTTCATTGTGTTTGGGCTCAACTTGCTCGATCAAAATCTTCTCGAAGGTTATTGAGTTGAGATTTGAGTCTTGATATTTTTGAACACCGACAAATGGTATGGCGTGGGATTGGTGGCTCGTATGATTATTTCACAGCTTGCTAGATCTACTCACGTCTTCTATTTTCGAAACATATCTCGGGATTTTTAGTTCGCTCTTTTTTGCGGCTGACCACATGGGACAGAATATTTCATGTAACCTGATTTTGGCCAAAAGCGGTTTGAGCCGAGCCTGTTGTACTCTCGTAATCGGGTGGACAATAAAGATAGTCAGCTGGGAAAATTTAATAGGGTCATGAGCAATTTGTACTTGAAGAGCTCAAAAATTCCGATTGGAGCGTAGTCTCTCAAAGGAAACACAGGCTTTCTAGGGGTATTGATTGAGCAGTTCATGACCAAATTGCTCTCATTATAGGCCATGTGACTATCATCCTACAAACTTGGGGTGATGGAATATTGCGTGAAGGTCCTGGGTAGGCCCTCAATGAAACCACAGCTAGTGTAGAGCACCAGCCACTCTTACAGTTTAACCTGTACAAAAATTCTTATTGCTGAGTGTTGTTTAGAGGTGGTGTCACTCAATTTGCTACGAAATTACGAGCAATCACTTATGGTGGTTGCCACTAATGGGGCCAAAGAGCAAATATCAGTCAAGTTTATGAGCATATAAGAAGGAACCGGAACATGAGCGAGTGCGAGTGCGAGTGCGAGTGCGAACCTAATAAGTCGATATAAGGTTTTAAGTTTTATTAGGTACTCAAGGAGTCGCATAAATAAGCCAGGAGACTTTCTCAGTCATGCCTCGGCTTGAAATAGATGGCTTACAAGCTCCAGGTGTATTTTGGGAGAATTCCTAATTCAAAAATATTCCAAGAAGACTGAGCATGATAATCATCTCTGAACACTCACTAAGATGGTCATCATGATAACGGGCTTCTACCTTGACAAGGCACTTGATGAATAAATTGTCCTATCCGGAAGTGTACATATATAAGTATGTTTATCTTTTTTTGAGGTCTCTTCCCCCTTTTGCTCTCTTATGCCCTGATTTTGGTGAATTGGCATCTTCGGTAACGGTGCCTCAGTAGTTAGAACAAAGGAGACCCGGTCGAAAGTTCTTCACCTCCTCTAGGTTAGTCATCACTCCACAAAATCTTTATTAGATAATAAAAAAAACTGAGGGAAAATGTTTCATAAATAAACAAGTCCAACATCAAAACCAAAATTAAGTAAAATTAACGCACAGACCCTTTACATTCAAGGCGCTCTGTTATTGTTCATTCTCTCCCGAGTCCCCACCTCTTGCAGCCAGGCCGGAAGGTCGCACGGGATCTGGCCGCGCACGACCGAAAAATTTTGTGTACTCAAGCCTAAGACTCAGATACCAAGTATTCCAAAACATACATAATCGAAATGCTTCGGACAGCCACCAGAAACATCTCGATCAAAAGCTTACCACACGAAACACAGCCAACCAACAAGTACAATGCTGTGCGTTCAAAATTCAACATCAAGCCAGTCCCCACACAAGGCCTCATATACAACCCACCTGCCTCCATGCCTACAGTGAAGGAGACCCCACGTGCATTTTTACCTCCCAACGATCCAAGGTTGACGCTCTTAGCTGAAAAATACAAAGTCTACACTCCAGAGGAGCTCAGCGAGATGCCTGTGATCTACGCTACCAAAAAAGATAACAGCTTGACGCCCGAAATAGTGCAAGAAATCATAGCATTGAGAAACGAGGACCCCGAGAAATGGAGCATCGCCAAATTGGCAGCAAAATTCAGCGTCGAGCCCAAAAAAGTCAATGTCATTACGGGCGTGAGCAAAGACAAGCAGCTGAAGGTGCTTGCACAACTTGCAGAGCAGCAGAATCAATGGTCTGAAAAGAGGAGGCTTGCGAGAGACGACAGACGCAAAAGAAAGCAGATGTGGTTGAGAAACGAATTTTAACTTGTATATATTAGTTTTGCATCGGAATACACGGATCCAGGAGATGCTGTGAGTCGTGCCGTAAGTAACAGGTGAAGGTATCCGGTCTATTGTTGGTCTGCAATTCGTTTGAGTTCTTGCTCGAGCTGTTCTTGCGTCGAGGCCACAAGATCCTCGAGGTTTTCCTGGATGCCCATCTTGGTACTAATTATGTCCAGAAGCATTTTGACGACAGTGCTATGTAGGTGCTCGCGCTGTTGCTGGACCTCGTAGCGTGTTTCTTTCAATGAGATCTTCAAGTCGTGGTATTTCGCCTCGAGTTCGATCACGCCCTTTTTGGAATTTATCTGCATCGCCTGGAGATCACGCTCGAGCTTTTCGTTTTGAGCAGAGCGGATCGTAGTATCGTTGACCATTGTCTCGTGGATCTCATCTTGGGTGTCCTTCAACTTCGCCACACCGGTCTCCACGCTCTCGATCTCCTCTTGCTGCTCGAATATTTTTTCCGAGATCTGATCCACTGACTCGACGACTTTGATCGCTTCTCCTTGCACTCGTAGCAATTCCTGCTTGAGCTCAGACTTCACTTCTAGAAGCCTGATTTTCTCGATCCTCACTTTCTTACTGAGTACATCGTCCGGTTCCAATGCCAGAGACCCATCGCCGATCATTGCAGAGTTGATAGCCAATTCGTACCCGTCGTTGTCTCTGGATGGTAGCCTGGCTGTCATGGAGTTGTATTGGTTCACAAAGTTCTGGAGGCTCTGTAGAGATCGATAGATGTCGTTGTCTTTCTGGACCAACACGTCTTTTAGGTCCTCTATTCGGTTCGACACAGTATTCAAGAGCCTGTTTATTTTCTCTTTCTCTAGGTTCAACTGGTCGATCTCATTGACGGAGAACCCCTTTTCCTTGATCTCAGCCTCGTATGCTTGTTTTTGCGCCTCTAAATCCGCAAGACGCAGAGATGCGCTGTCAATGTCGATTTCAATCTGCTCTAGAATACCTCGCCATTGCTTCTGCCTCTCTTTCACTTTGTACATGTATTCTGAAAACTGCTTCAAGTCGTTTTCCAACGCCTTGGACTTTTGCTTGGCCTCATCCATCTCATTGTACTGGGCGTTGATTTTTCTTAGCGTTTCTGAGAGCTCGCTGGTTTGGAGCTTCATCTCCTCGGCTTGCTTGGACACATCGGCACGTGCAGCATCATACTCCGCCCTCATCTTGTCCCTGTATTCAGTGTAATCTTCCTTTTGGTTCATGAAGTTCTGGTATGACGAGAGAACGTATCCAAAGAAGATCTTATCGAAAACATCGTCTGGGCCAATGAGTGCCTGGTCTTCTAGACCCAGCATCTCCAAAAGAAGCTTTACGAGCCAGTAAAGCATGCCTAGAAACACAGGCCAATGCTGACCGCCCACTGCACTTATGGCAGAGCGGTTGATTCCTTCTAGATACGGATATTGCAATGCTTTTAGTAGCATGAACACCTCCGACTCCACAGAGCGCGTGAACTTATAAGCCGGATCTATTTTCCCGTAAAGAAACTGGAAGAGAAGCACAAAGTCCTTCTGTGTGGGCTGGCGCAACGACTTGAGCGTGATCGGGTGGCCGGTTTCGAGCTCGAACCTGTTTCCAACACAGAAATCATGGATTTCTTTCAGGATCAATGCCTGGTAATTCTTGTCACGAAGCGGCCGAGGGTCCAGGCCTCTCTGGGACCCTGTTTGGCTGCTAGTCTGGCCGAACCCCGACGGATATCCCTGCAGAGAAAACGGGGTCGATGCAACAGACTGGAAGGTTTCAACTGTAGGGCCATTGGATCCGAGCTGGGAGGGGATAGGGCCGCCACTTCCGAAACTACTGAGTCTTTTGTTCAGTGCAGGCGTTAGCAAGAGCGTCTGTCGACGCATCAGAGATTCCTGCGAGCCGGGCACTCGTTGTATTTGTCGAGCCCCCGACATGGATAGCCGTTTCGCCTTTCTCAGAGGCTGCGCTGCCTGCGGCGCATGGTACGGCTCTGTCAGCATAGATTCTGGATTATTGTGTAATGAATGGTTGTTTTTGTTTGACTCTCAGGATGTACCGGTGCGATAAGATGGGCCTGTGTGTGGGCTGTGTGCATGAAGATGGATGCGTGAAGACGCGATCAGATCAACGCGCGAATGGAGAACGGAGACTACCATGAAAGAATAACTGGAAGGAAGGGAAGGAAGGGAAGAAAAGAAAGGAAGGAAAAAAAGGAAGAATAGAAAGGGTGAAAAGTCAAGAAAGGAAGGTAAGAAAAGAAGGGAAAGCAAAAAAAGCGGGAGTATGATTAAAAATATCACGAGAAAAGTTTGTATAAATAAATGATAGCACAAATAGGAATGACTTGCTACTTCAAGACGAACAAAGCTTGGTAGAAGTCAATCCTGAGCAAGCGGCCCTGCAGTTATTAGATAGACCGCTCGCTTGCGAAACGCACTGAAAGCCAGGAGATTATAACTTGAGAAGAAGTACTGAGAACACGCGAGAGACGAAAAGCCAAAAAACCTTTAGTGGATGTTCTTGAAGACAGGTCATGTGGTGAATGTCAGAGGCTAATCACTTTTCTCATTTTCTTTTTTATTCCTATATTTTTCGTATGTCATCATGTGGCAAGTCCGGTGGCAATTGCTCCCACAAGCAGCGCGATACCTCCATATTGCGTGCCGCTTTACTCAAGCGCTGCGGTGTTTGATAGTTTTGAACCGGTCCTAATTTTTTCACGGTTCCTAATTTGTTTCACGGTTCTTGATCTCATTATTTTTGTCCCTCGTACTTTTCTCAGTTTTTTGCTAGGCTTTTTTTTCTACTTCTTCTTCCACGTCTTCTCCCCACTCTTCCTCCTCATCCTCGCATTCTATTTATTTTATTTTCCACTTGTCTTTCTCTTTTGCCTGAGTTTTATCCAAGAAAGATTGTTTGAGGCATTTATTTACCTCTCAACCCCACTTACAATGGCCCCTTGTTACAAATGGCGCATCCTTGCAGTATATGTAACTTTGTATGCGTGGACCTGCCGTGTGGCCGTTTGAACACCTGATTTCTGCAGGCCACACAAGGCCTGGGCTCAAAAAGACGAGCGCTCATATCATAGATTTAGGAAAAGAGCCAAGCGATGACTCGAACTTGACAAGTCAGCGCCTTCATAACGTTCTTTTAATTCTTTTAATCTACTCTCAGACATCGGACATGAGCGATTTCTCACAAAATTTCCCATCGCCCGTGATGCTACCAGTATTTTTGGTTGAAAAGCAAAAAGAAAATTTGACTAGCAAGGCGCTGTTGCGCGCATGGCTGACAGCCCACAACGAAGAATACTGTCATTTGTTGTGCCACGAAATAAAGTTAAGACGAGTCTCGATTGTGGCAATTTCACTGTATTGGGTAGCTAGCTTTTTATCGACATACGAAAAGCTTTTAAAAGGTTCCTTTTTCATAAGAAGAAGGAGTAAACGAGCCAGGTGAAACTCTCAGTATCATGCGCTCACCAGCCTCAAAATTATCTGTTATAATCACAACTTGTTTCGGAGTAAAGAGGCTAAATATAGTGCTAAAAGCAAGAGAAGGAAAGACGACATGAAGGAAAGGGTCCTGGTGATCTTATTTGGAAAAGAAGTACGGGAATTATGTGGGGCTCCTCATGTTGCACCTCAAAATCTTAATCAGAAATCTCAATCAGAGATTACTCATAAGCCTCGAATATTCTCAGAGACTGGAAATATCAATCTCGATGATAGTAGGCATTCGCTCATTTACAGAGTGAATCTTCCCTCTTTGCATGTAGAATCTGTCACAAAAGTAAGATGATGGAATTCTTTTGATGTCTTTGCGCTTAAATGGTGGGTATATTTCTGGCTTGGCGTTGATCGTACAAGCAAAAACCAATTTAGACTAAAAAGCTAATCACAGCAAGAGACTGGGCTGCCTCATCACTTGACAAAGAGATCATGTGAAAGCTTTCCTACATTTATTCTTCTTGAAGAGTCTAATATTTCATCACCGCGTATTCATCATAAATGCCCGTGTATCATTATTGTCATTCCGACAACATAAATATGAAAATAAGGTAAAATCCGAGAGAGTAAAAGGCGAGAACGCGCAATGGTCTAGGCGTACGCAGACTTGGCGTACTCGCACGGTACCCAGCTCGATTGAAACAACAACAGGACCTGGCTATAAGAATAGATGGATGTTTTTTACCTATTCCGATTGTACCATTCTTAAAAGAGACAAACACGAATATTGACTCGCAAAGAGGCTTCCCATTTTTTTTTACAATACTGTGAGACATTCAGCTTTAAGAAATGTCCATAAAAAATTATGCCCTGGAATACGCTGTATTGAGAAACCCTGGGAGGGAGAATAGGGCCTCGAAACTGATAACGGCACTGGATAGGCCTTGGAAAGGCCCGAAGGCCCCGAGGGCCCAGCCGCGCCTAACGCCAGCAACACCAG
Organism: Metschnikowia kofuensis (nom. inval.); assembly: GCA_030564885.1. Lineage (NCBI taxonomy): Eukaryota > Fungi > Ascomycota > Pichiomycetes > Serinales > Metschnikowiaceae > Metschnikowia > Metschnikowia kofuensis (nom. inval.). The sequence continues at coordinate 50,146 of JAJLZY010000043.1, forward strand.
GCGCGGGTTCCCGCCTGAGACACGTCACGTGACCCGCGCCCTGCGGGCGCCCTGCGTGCTAAAAGCCTGCTTCCGGAGTCGCGACCCAATGTTGTCCTGCAAACGAGCGCCCCAAATAAACTCCCGGTTGTGGCAAGTCGTGATACACTTGACAGCCACTCAGCAAAACAAGTCTTTTCACTTATTTCCCAAGCCTTTGTTCCGCCTTTCCCAAGATTGGCGTTTTAGTGTGGATTGCGTCTGATTCTCGAGGCCAGAACTGAAACTCAAAGAAAGCTGTTCTCAGGCCAGATAGCCGACTTGCTTTAGACGACACCACCCAAGTACTTGTTTACCCCCACACGCGAGGAAAACTCTGCCTGGACGCCCCATCTGGACCAAGAATCCCAATTCACGAGTAATTGTGTGATTGTTTTTGCTCACACACACTCTCGAAAGGCGTCTTCGAGTCTACCAAGAAATCTCTCTGAGAGGACTGAAACGCTTGCTCTGTCCTTGAATTTCACTTCTCATTTCGAGACGGTCATTTAGCTACGGTCATTTCGCCACGGTCATTTCGCCACGGTCTTTCCGCAAATCGTCCTTTTGGCTCAAAAGGAAATCAAAGTAACGTCTACTGAATACTTTTGCGAGGGCTCTTGAGCGTGCTGATACATTCTGGGAGTTGCTTGTTAGAACGCATTGTCATAAGCACCCAAAGCTTTCACACATAAGACAATCTGATCAGAATCGGAGCATTTCGCAGCAAACCTACCGCCAACATCAACGGACTTTGATTTATTTGAGCACTCTCGTCTGATTGCCATTCTCGACGTACCTATTTAAAAGGCCACATCACACGACCATGAGTGCCAAAAACTCGTCGCCCATGCTGTCGCCCAAACACCAGAAATCTGTGCGAGTGGACGCCCCTTCCACGCCGCCGGCAGCTCGAAACAGGAAACGGTTGCTGGCCGGGCTCTCGACTCCCGACCCATCTAATGAAGTGCCTTTCAGTCCAGGCATGAAACGTAGTAGTTCTGGCCAGTTGCGATCCCCTGACCCCCGGCAATCCGATGCCATGTCGCCGTACTCAGTGAACAATCTCCTCAAAACACCCGGAAATCCAGACTACGACTCGGACGGAGGCGAGAGTCTGCGGCGGTCAAAGCTCATGAAAACCCCGCAGTACTTCAGTCCGGGCAAGCGGCTATTCAACGACGACTCCAGCCCGAACAAAAAGGAGTTGGGCGAGATCAGCTCGCAGCTCAAAAACCGGCTCAGCCTGGCGTTTGGGTCGCTACAGCAGAAGGAGAAGACCGGGTCGGGAATATCTCCTGTGAAGTTGGACTTTACTAGCGGGGCGTATGCGTCGGGCAAGGAGTCTCCCACGAGAATCTCCAGTGCTCCTTCTCAGGCCGAAAGAACTCCTTCCACGGCGCTTAACAGAGCGAACATAAATTTACAGACACTCCAGGCATCTCCACGTATTGACTCTGGATCAGGCAATGGTACTTTTGATCTGCCACTGAGACATTCCCCTCTGCTTGCAGGCGATCATTCGCAGTTCCAGCAATATCAGCAGCAGGTCTCCATGCCTTCGCCAGACGAGGAGTCCAGTGCACATAATGCACTTATGATGGCTTTATCCCGAGCAAAAGAGAGGAGAAAGAGCCAGAACAATGACTATAGGCGCCCGTCTTTCAGTCTGGGGTTCAACGACCAAATGAATCCGCAAAGCCATAGGCCACATACCCTAGGCTCGATGCCCCAAAAGCTCCCGCCCATAAATGTGAGATCTCCTCCGAGATCGGAGGGGGTACTGGAGGGAGTATCGGAACAGGAGGCCGTATACTCTCTCATGTCTCTTTCGTCTCCGCAAGCGAACAAACATGACTTCAGCTCCCTACAAGCGGCAGCGCAAATGCAAGCTAATGGTTACAAGGACAGTTCCAGAGAACTGTCGAGAGCTTCATCGATCGCAATGCCTGTGCTACCCCCGGTCACAGGCCTATTACGGAAGTATGACGATGACGAGACCGACATCGAGAGTGTGAGTGCTCTGGACAGCGACGAAACTCTGTGATGACTTTTTCATCTGCTGCTTCTGCGGAGAAGTCAAATCTGTATCAGTTTGTCGGGCACGAACTGATTTTGGGGCTATCCCCACTATAATTCAGATGTCAATATATGTACAATTGCACCATTTTACCCTATACACGATGTGCTAGTGAACAGTGGAATAATGCAACTCCAAGAACGATATTCCCGTAGAAAAAATGTGCTCTTAGGTGGCAGTAGTATATAATTATGATATTTTTCAGCCACATCATTGGTTTTCTCAATCCTGAGGAGTACGAATTTCGAGGGAGTTGGTCTAATCACCGGTGAAAATAGTAATAGTAAAGGAAGATCTGCGATCAATAAAAGACTCGTGCTACAGGTTCGTGTCATTTTCATAAAATGCTTTAGTCAATGTTCAATGAAAGGACGCAATCGAAAAACAAGACGTGCATACTTCATCATGCCAAGACATCTTGAGGCAATTATCTCGCATGGATTTTCCTAAGCACCCAATGAAGAAAGGCGTATTTATTAGGTCATGGAATTCTCGCACCTCCGACAACGTATGCAAAATGAGACCATTATTGCGCTAACTCGGGTGATCTGTCTGCACGCCCATGACCATTATTTTAGCCAATGAACAAAATGCAGAATGTCAGAGGAATTCCAAAGAAGGGGTTGGGCTCGAGCATGAACTGACGATCCAAGCCGCTGGAAAAATGCCGAGATTGAGCTGAACTATGCTTTGTTCAAGAAAAGCTAACTGATCTTTTATCCTCTTTACTACCACGATGTGCAAAATTTTGCTTGTGTTTAGTCAGCAATGGTATACCCCATTCGGCAAACGGTGGCGATGGATGAAATTGGGCCTGCACACGGAGCCGATTCCGGGATTTGTGGTTTCTCAGAAGCGCGGTGCCATTAGTCAAGGCACTGAGAAGCGAGGAAAAAGAAACCCGATGCGACCCATATATATATCGTATTCCCATAAGTTATTAGCCGTGCCTCACCTATTGCTAATTTATTGCACGACTCGAGCATAGCTGTTGAAACAAAAATCCGATACAAGGCTTTCATTGAATTTTGAGATCAAAACAAAATTCCTTACCTTCAGAGTCCCTTGCTCTAATTTCCATAGATCAGCTCATATCATAACGAGAAAAAGAGAGAACTTGAGAGAACGAGAACCATAGAGAATTAAAGAGGATACAACAGAAAACAAGAGATAAGGAGAGAATCAATTATCACCACTTGCCCAAAGACCATCAACTTGAAAGACCCAAAACTGAAAAGACCCACCTCTCTTTAACACAAAAAACATACTTCTGGTCAGCACAATGTCTGTTCTTTTGCTTCTTCATCCCACAGTGGTCACAGACGAGAACTTGGTGACTTCCTCCAAAGAAGAGGTCCACCTGAGATTCCCTGGCGCCACTATAACTCAACATATCATCGACCGTGTGGCCAACAACAGCGTCGAACTCAGCCCCGAAAGCTTCGACCTCATTTCCTACGTCAACCCCAACGAACACCATCTCGGCATTCCGGTCCTTGTGATGTCCAAACTTTTCCAAGCATTGAAGTCAAACGGAGAATTGATTGGAGACTTGCCCAAAGACCAAGATTTGGATGTACTCATGAGTGGTTTCATCATCCAGCAGCCTGGAAAATGGCTTAAGCCTGCGCCTGCAGCATCATCCACAGTGCTTCTCAAGAAGAAAGCCACCAATGGCTCTGAGCCCAGGAGGATGCCATTTTTCAGAAAGGCACGTTCTCCCACATCCCCTGCCCCATTAACAGATACTTCCGAGAGAGACGTGGACTCCGAGGAAGACACGGGCATGAAAAGAAAACTCGAGGAGACCAAGTTGGCGTATTTCAGTGACGGCTCCAGCGACGCAGAGGACGAGGAGAGCGATTTCATCAATGAGGAGGATTTGATTGCAGAGTCGGAGCGGATGAACAACTACAATATCGTGGTGCCCAAGAAGTGTGAGTTGCCCAGCGGGAAGAAAAGAAGAAAGGCCTGTAAAGACTGCACATGTGGGCTCAAGGAGCTCGAGGAAAGCGAGGAGGCAAACACACGAAGCCTCCAGGACTCGATTTTGGGCAAGATGGCGCAGCTGGCTACGTTGGAAGCAATCAAGATCGAAGAAAGATTGAAGAACTCGAAGGTGCAGTTCACAGAAGAGGAATTGGCCGAGATCGATTTCACCGTAGAAGGCAAGACGGGCGGCTGCGGCTCATGTGCATTGGGAGACGCCTTCCGCTGTGACGGCTGCCCCTATTTAGGTCTTCCTCCGTTCAAGCCAGGCGAGGCAGTCACGCTTGCCGGCTTGGGCGAAGACATTTGATGAAACTAGCATTATTTATTGGGTTTGGAATAGAATATCTTACTTTTGCAATTATTCGATGAGGCATCGCTGAGACTCGAGGTTGATGGTACAATATACGCTTGAAAGAGTGCCACAATGCCCGAATAAGAAATAGTAAATAAAAAACAAAACAGTAAGATCCAAAAAGTCAATGAGTCAAAATGTGCGTTTATATAGCGGAGACGAGAAAACTTTACACACAAAAAATTAAAAGAATCCTTGGGGCCCATACGGCCGTTGGCCATCCAGCGAGGCGTGAGTTCAAACCAGCCAGACTCATCAACGTCAGTACAGTTGCAACAGCGTTTGCGCCGTGAACGGATCGTGCCCATTGTACAAATTGTTCGCCATTGGAGTCGGCAACCCATTATATTTTTGGCCTTGAGCGGGCTGGTCTTGGTACTGGAAAGAAGCGGCATTCTCGTGATATTTATCCGCATACACGTGGAACTGGGAGTTGACTGCACTTTGAGTCGTTGCATTAGGTGAAGTCTGAGACTGCTGCAGGCTCAGAAGCTGGATTTGTTGAATCGAGGCGAAGTCTTGTGTCAGGCCCTGGCCCAGACCTTGGGTTTGACCCTGGGTATGCTGTGATTGTTGTTGCGGCTGCTGCTGGAGAGAGCTTTGCTGCTGTATCTGAAGCTGATATTGCTGCTGGATCTGCAGCTGGGTTTGAGGTTGTGCTCGAGCAGTCTGCTGTTGCTGTTGCTGATGCAGTTGATGTTGTTGGTGTTGTCTCTGGTAATTTGGCTGATTCAGACGCGGCTGACGGCTCAAAAGATCCTGATTAGTCTGACTAGTCTGATCACTCTGATGAGCCTGGTGACTTTGGTGGGCCTGGAGACTTTGATTGGTCTGGTGGTCTTGGTGACTCTGAAGTGTTTGAAGATTGTGATGGCTTTGGTGATTAGGAGATTGATGTTGGAGACCTCCATTCATTGCACCCAGCCCGTCGTTGAATCCATATTGGCCTTGTTGAAGGTAGCTGCCGTAGTGTAAGTACCGCTGAGATGCATAGGCTGTGTCGGCCAGCTGGAGGGGCTGCTGGAACTGTTGTTGGGTTTGATGCTGTCCGTTATTGTGCTGGAATTGGTGTTGCGGATTGAGTTGACCAAGTTGACCAAGTTGACCAAGCTGACTAAGCTGAACGTGCTGGTGCTGGTAGTCTTGCTGGGTCTGAAGTTGCAGAGTTTGCAAGCTTTGCAGAGTTTGCGAATGCTGTTGCAAAGAAACCCGGGGCTGGGTCAGCTGGCTTTTAGGCAGCCCGCCTGATTTGTGTTCAAGAATAGAATTGACATTGGCGTACTCCTGAAGCAAGGTGAAATTGTGCTGGGGCGTGGTCTGTCTGTTGACAACCTTCAACAGGCACGTTTCACACTGACCACCTTTCTTGTGGCGTCTTGGCTTGTAACGATAATTCGGATACTTCAACGCGTGGTTCTTCTTTTCCTCGTCAGCCAAGGAATTCCAGTGGTCACGTTCTTCTTTGTTCAAAGCTCGCCAGCGACGAGCTATCTCACGCGAAACATCTGGGTTTGTTTTCAATTTCGTCGACTCTTTCAAAACACTCTGGTGATGTCTCTGCCGAAACAAAATAAACGCATTGCGGGGCCGTGGAATGTGATTTTCAAGACGCTTGCATGTGCATTTCTCACTATACTTGTGGTGTTTTCTCTCTTTCTTAGTTGCTGCTTTTGGTGGAAGAGGCGGGAAAAGATTGAGCCCCCCTGAATAGGAACTTTGCGGTGAATTGGCCGCAGAGAAGATATTGGAAGTCGACTGGCTAGATACGCTTGGGGCATTTGAGCTCATAGCAAAGTGTGTGGACAGGTCGCTTTCTCTCTTAGTCGAGGTCTGGTAATAGAGTGGGTAAGGATTGTTGAAGTAGTTCAGAGCTTGAGTGCTTTCTTCAGCTTTTACCTGAGGCAGCAGACCAGTCGACATGACCAGGAGAATTGAGGGAAGCTGCTGATTCAACAGCGTCTGCGGCTGGACACTCGATTGCACACTATAGTTTTTCGAATCTTGCTTACTCAACTTGGAGTAGTCCTCGATTAGAGCCTCTGGTGGAAAGAACACAGAGGCTGACATTTCGATGGCCAGATTTGAAAGAGATCAGGTAATTTCGACGGGTTCTCTGAGGTCAAAATACGCGATACTTCTGGTTCTCGCTCCTAAACAACAAGAAATGGTTTGGTGGAAGACAATTCAAAAAGTTCTGGGGTCTCTGAAGGCTTGTTTTGTATCACAATGTTAATTGCTAGATGAAGCTGGAAGAGAAACGCCAGACACCGAGAATCGAAAAAAGATTATTGAAAGAAAGTGAGAACAAAGAACTACAGCACGAAAATCATGCAGCTATATAAGACTTCCCACGCCAGCACTCTGGAATGAAGAAAGACCCTTTCTCGGAGCTTACAAACCGTATACGCAACGCACGAACGTGCAGGCAAACGTATTCCAGATGCAACGAGAATGCTGCACAGGCGCAAAAGATCAACAAGTTCCACAAACAGATATCCTTGTGTCTTCGTTGCTGAGCCTCTTTAAGTTAAGCCACTCTCAAATTTTCTTCGCTTGATTATTGTGATCTCGAGAATATAAGAAACGTCTTGCTGGGTGTGGCCTTGAGCTTAAACAGCTTTGATGTTTTCTGAGAAATAATAAACCCAAAAATAACAACATGGTTGGGAGCCTTTCACCCAACGCTCTTTACTAAAGATGCAGTATCACTGGGGTATGAGCCAAGATTAGAGTAGAATCCAATTTCAGTAACTGGGGGTTCTCGGGAGCCAAGAAAACAAAGGCGCACCGTGTTGTAAAGAATGCCGAATCAAGTCACGCACATCTTTGCCGAATACAAATGCCCTACGATCAATGTAAAAGCATGATTATAATGACACGCAGCCAAAAGAAATGATCAATTGTGATCATTTCGAGATTCAGATAGAGGGGTCACGACGAATCAAGATTCCACTTTTATGGGCGCTTGGAGTTGCTTTGAAAGTCGGAGTCTGGGCCGGGGCGAGGCGATCACTCATAGGGCAAGTCGTATGCACCAACTCAAATTTGATTCATGGCCTGGAGGGAGAAAGGATGCGCGGATCCTTAATGCACGCAAGTGCTAACACGCAGGCTGTACATGAATCCTTGAATTCAGGGTCTGCGTAAGAAAGGACACAAAACGTATTTATCCAGTGTCCGCTTGTAAGCCGCCTCTCAAAGAAATTAGAGACAATGGGCCGGCAACTAAATATTGAATAACCTTCAAAAACTGGAAAAATATATGGTGCTGGGTCTTTCAAGAGTGTCTCTGGCTTAGCCGCCTGGCATTTGAGGAGAAACCCGCCTGCATGGCCCGAGACGGAGGGCCTTGTTCAGCCTTGCCTCTATATACAATATTCTACACAAGAGTCTCACGGCCTAGAAGCGAAATGAGCCCAAGGTCGTTTTGTATTGTTGCCTACGTTCATTCTACTTCGCCAATCTTGTCAAGTAAGTCTCAATGGCCGAGCCCCGCTGAACGTATCGGCTCAATACTGGTCGCCACAAGGTTCCTTTTTCTGGGCCTTGTTCCAATACATCCTTTCGTGGTGGAGGATTCTCCAGCCCTATTCAACACCCGCTTCTAGCTCATGCGGCTTGACCGCAGCCAGAAGCTGGGATGGTCTTCAAAATTGCCTTTTGAGCATGTTTAAACTACGCGAAGCACTAGCCCTCGAAGCTGCAGGCAGATGGAAAAAGAGGGGGAGCGATTGCAAGAGTAATTCATACTTTAGCAATTGTCCGCTCTAGTGATGAGCAAAAGTCTGATGGTGACTCGGTCGTATCCGAAGTGTCTTGAAAGCACGCAGAAAGGGTAGACACTTGATCAAACCCTCTTCTCCATATTTGTGCGTGGTTCTCTTATTTTTTTGTTTTACGTTATTTCATTTTTGTTTCTTTGCTGCAGGATCCCCAGCCTCCCTGGCCTGTACTTTGAGTGCGTTTTTCTGAATTTCAATTTGAGCAAATAGTGGTACTTCTTTCACCCGCTTTTGAGTTTCACCGTGCGCAGTCTGCCCGCAAAAGTCTTGGCAGTCTGCTGTGACCATGCCGGCTGAATATGAGGTGCGGCCAGGGATGCGGCCATACTGCCGAGAACAATCAAATGCATGACGCGATCTCGACAAAGGCGCTATGTGATTTTTGAGTCGTTCGAGGATAATGATAGTTCAAACACCTCAAAGCCTTTATGGCCTTGTGCTGTCAAAGTCAATATCGAAACAAAGCAAGCAGCGATAAAAGGCGATTTGTAACGTTATTATTGAGATCTGGCACAGCCACAAAGTTGCGAAAAAAACGTGCCCGGGCGACCGAACGAAAAATACTCCATGTGTTTTGTGGGGTTGATGAACCTGTGAGTCTAGGCTTGCTTGTATGAGCATTCGGAAAGCGACAAGTTTAGCCCCCTTTTGCAAAGGCACATAGACTCGACTCCTTTGAACTTCCACGGTCACTCTAGCTCCGGGTCAATTTCCCAATGTAGCTATCAAAAAAGTTCATAAATATAGCATTGATCTCATTTGCGCAGGAAATGCAGATTGAGTAAAAAATGCCTTTCAGGGAATGTGGGTTCCATGCACCTCGGAACCGTGCGGCGATTTTCATCTGGAGTATGCAGAATTATTTGGCGCGCCACATACGAGTGCATCAATATTGTTTCTATTGTCTAGCCCCTTTTCGAAATGGGCCCAGAGATTTGTTAGGAAGATGGAAAAGTCACTCGAATTAATTATGTTTAGGATTTTATCCTATAGATAAAATAAGGGAAGGTTTTGGACTAGCTTGAAAAGAACATGGAGCTCGCATTTTGTGACGCTAGTCTCTAGCTTCAAAGCTTCTCTTTCCCCAACAAAAAAACGTCCTTCAACTGTTACTTTTGGCTCTCAAACGATACCGTGAATCAGTAAGCTCGTTGAAGAAGCCGTGGAATGGGTCAGCGACAAGGCTCGAAGGCTAGCCTTTAGATCGAGCACAGTCCGAATCTGGCGTGTGTTTTGTCTTCTTCATATTGAGAAAGGAGGATAGCCGGCCTCCAAATCGTTTCAGTGAAATATGAGGTGTCGAGAATACTGATCATAGATCTTCAGCCATTGGATACTTGAAAGAATTCCTGATGAATAAAACCGCCGCGCTGGGCATGAGATCTGATACTCTTCAAGTATCAAATGCGATTGAATAGAAATTCAGCGGATTTTCGTGGAGGGCAGGGCGAATGAACAAGATTCCATCATCGAAATAGAAGAGCTTTCTTTGATTCTTGGAGCTGGTGTGACCGATCAAAGTAGGGACGAAGCATGTTGTACTTTCCAGGATATTTGCATAAGTGCCTATGCGCCGTTAACTATTCTTCATATGACCAAAACCGTTTTCATTTTGACAACAGCTGGAGATAAGTCTCGTAAATTGAAAAAAAGAAGAACTGTAAATATGACTCTACTAGTTTTGTTCTCTACACTTTTCACGAACCTAGAGAAATTTCACGTATAGAGATAAGGATGATATGACTCACTCCGATTCTGTTTCTCCCAAAAGAAGCCTCATACCCCCTCGCAGACAAAATCCATGAGAAGATTAAAGAGGCAATTAAGACACAGCAAATGCAAGGCCAAGGCCGAGGCCAGACTAGCTTTTCCTTTTTTTTTTTTTTTTTTTCAAGTCTAGCACAGCATTGGCCAAAGTGAGAGCATACTTAATGGTGACTGCAAATTGCTTGCGATAGTATTCACGAAGATTGGCCCAAATCTCTTCTTTCTCTTTTCCGATTTCGGAAAATCACGCAACAAACACGCTTTCTTTTCTTTTCTTCACCGGATTTGAATAATCGAACGATTTTTATTGCTTTTGTTTGGGGCCACCATATTTGCTCTAGGCGCCCGTTTCGAGCCCCGTTTCGAGCCATTCCGATTATTCGATGGGTGGCCATGAAGTCGGCCAAGCCTTAGTTGAGTGCGCGCTTGGGCTGCGAGCGAGCGAGCCGCGCCATTCGTGACGGAGATCACGTGACCCAGACATGTACGTAGCCATATGCTTGCACGTCAGTCCGAATGATAACTAATTCAGGTTTGGATTCACGACATAATGGAGACTTTGGGCAGCATAGAACATGAGGAAAAATTTCCGTACCCAGTCAACATCGGCCGTGAAGATTTCATTGACGTTGCTCTGTTTGATGCAGACGAGTTTCTCTTTAAAAACCATCGGTACACCTCGCTTGACTCGTTACTTTCTGATCTCCGATCACTTTCCAAATCCTTGAACCAGGACTTGCTTGACTTGGTGAATAATGAATACACAAATTTTATAGAGTTGGGCCAGTCTATAGGCAGCTGTCTCGAGCTCATCGACAACTTGTCTGTCGAGGTACGCAAGTTCAAAGGCTCATTAGGCCAAACACTCGCCGATTTTGCCGAGTCTTCCGCCACATCTGCGGCTGTGCTCCAGCACAAAAGGTCGCTCAATCTTTTGAAAAACAAAATTAAGCTCATTCTTTTACTCCACGAGCAATGCGTCAGTTTCGAGACTTTGTTGGGGCTAGACTTGGCCGATGTTTCCCCACATCGTTTGGAACGGAAGCTCCACACGCTAACAACACTACACTTGTCGATTGGAAAAATGTACTCGCTTATTGCAGTGTCTTCAGAGGATACAAGTCCCACTGAGGCTTGTGAGGCGGAGGCAATGAAGGAAAATGGAGGTTTTTCCCACGACAACAATGGCAAATCGGGTGAGGAAGTTTCTTCGAATCCGTCTCTTGCCGCTTCGTCCACGCGTCTGGCAAATGGGGAAATCTGTTATTTTTTCGACCATGTCGTAAAGACAAAGGTTGTGGCCCTCAATCACGAGTTCAAACTGTACTTGGACGAGCTACTACTGATGTTTAAGGCCAAGCCGCAGACCTACCAATCTTTGATTCTATCTGTCTTACAAACCTACAGGGTATTGGGGATGAGCACCGAAGCAGTGCAAGCTATTAAGAATAAGAATTGAGTGAGTGGAAAGCTAGCAAAGTGACTAAAAATCTTTCAAGATGAACGGAGCAAAACTCTGAAGGCATGATAAGAGTCAACTCATCATTTCAAAGTAGATTTTTGTCAGACACCTGGTTATCATCTCTTACAAACGAAAAAATATTGCATAGGTGGACCAGAATTCACGCTGAAATATCCTGTGGGTCCTGGAGTTCGGTCAAGCTGACAGCGCGTCACGTGATGCACTGGCAGATGCTAGCACCCTCAAACATCTCGGCAATACACAAAGAAAGCATGAATGTGATTACCGAGTCACTTTCAAATCCTATTGTTTGATCGAACGAAATACACAAATTGTTTTATCGAGCTTTGATGACGAGTGATGACCTATGCCTCTGCAGCGTGCCCCAATTTACGCCACTCACAGTAAACTTGGGCACCAACCAAACCGCGACAAAATACCTGGCTTACGCTGGAGGCTTGTGAGCGCGGCACGACTTGAGAACAACAGTCTCGAAAAAGCGACTTGATTCTAGTGTGAGCCATTGAATAAGCAGATCTACACACCAAAATGGGTCTTGGAAAATGGTTCACGAGCTACCAGAACTGGGAGAACGTCGACAAAAACGAGTTGCCTAAAGACATTCCAGAGGTCGAGGAAGTCGGTGCCACGTCTGCTCCTCTTTTGAGTGCGTCTTACTTCATTGGTGCTAAGTGCAAGCCATACAATGACGATTTCATGTTGTGTAAGGATGAGCACAACGGAGGCTCTGTGGAGTGCTTGAAAGAGGGAAGAAGAGTCACGAGATGTGCTGTCTCTGTGTTGAATGACATAAATAAATACTGTTTCGAGGAGTTCAAGTTACATTACGAGTGTCTCGAGCAGGAAAACCACCAATTGGGATCCTGCAGAGCCACCGAGCAGATTTTCAACAAGTGTGTCTTTGACAACTTGAAGTTGGAGAAGAAAGTGCCTGGTGCCGAAGAGCAGATCCACACGAAGTTGGACCGTATTTACTCGGGTACAGGGTACGACAAAAAGGCGGCTGCTGCCTTCTTGGAATCTAAAAAGCAAGCGTCTGAGCCATCGCAATGAGCCTTGGATCCCCCGCAACAATCCTTCCATCACATATACGAAAGAGGCCCGGGCCCATATAAGCAGCCGGAACCGTAATGCTGTTTTGGCTGCTTCTGCATAATATTCCTTCCACACCCTAGCGGTGTCCATTTCTAGCCAAATTCCAAGTTCATAGAATAAACATTCATCATCGAGGTCTGTTGCGTTCGGTACGAACTGTATTTTTGTTATTAGCTGCCCGGAAACATCTTGTAGTTTTCCAGATGTCGTGCGCGCACCAAATCACCAAGAGCGTACGGGTGCATTATGTTGAGAAGAGACGTAGACAGAGCTTTAGAACCATAAATTGCAACGCCATTTCACACCTATTTCAGGTCAAAGCATAATTGTAGCCTTTTTTCCAAATAATATATCCTGACATATTCCAGGAAATGTTTGGAACGGCTTCTTCCGCGGGCTCAGGCTTTCTGAGCCAGAACAAACCTGCCAGTTTCCTGTTTGGGTCATCGAATCCGAACAGCAATAACAATAACAACAATCCGTCGCCTTTTGGCGGCAGCGCTGGGTCTGGGTTCCTGCTTGGCGGCACCAATGCTAATAGCGCTGGCGGGTTCGGAGCCAAGCCGGCGGCTTCAGGATTTGGGGCTACCAATACGTCAAATACTTCTGGTGGGTTGTTTGGAAATAACTCCAATGCAGCAGCAAACCCTACCGCCAACCCTCCTGCCAGTGGCGGAATATTTGGAAACAACACAGCAAGTACCGGAGCTTCCGGGGCTCCCTCTGGAGGTCTCTTTGGTGCAAACAACGCAAGCACCGCGGGATCGACTGGAACTTCACTCTTTGGCGGAAATAATGCGGGAACCAATAATACTTCGGCTTTTGGGAAACCAGCGCTCACTCTAGGCTCTACTTTTGGAGGCTCTGGCGCTAACAATACTGCACCAAGCTCAACAGGTGGTGGTCTTTTTGGTAGTACACAGGGTACCCAGCCTGGTCAGGCTACACTGGGTGGCCTCTTTGGCAATTCGCAAACTAGCCAACCTGGGCAAGCTTCAACAGGCGGTCTTTTTGGTAACTCACAAAACAGTCAGCCTGGCCAAGCTACACTGGGAGGTCTTTTTGGGAAACCTGCGGGGACATCAACTGGTAGTTTGTTTGGTGGAAATACCGCACAATCGCAATCACAGTCTCAGCCTTCTGCGCCTTCGGGAGGTGGTCTATTTGGCAACAATAACACTTCTGGAGGTCTCTTCGGAAGCCAGCAGAACACTGCCAATACGAACACTAGCACTCAAATCAACGGAGCATCCAACAATGCACAGCCTTCTTTCAGTTGGTCGGGCAACCAACAAGGCAACCCGGCGCCTACGCAATCTTTGAGCAATTTAGAAATCAAGATTCCTACGACCTCGAAAACACAGCAAAGCGCGTCGAGCTACACGCCAGCAGTCAACGATCAGTTGACGAAACTCAAGGAGCAGTGGGATCCCAATTCTGCAAAGTGTGCGCTAAAAACTCATCTATACAACAAGTTCAGCGAGCAGGAGATTGCCGTTCTTTTGCAGCAGCCTCGCCCGGCAAACGAGTCACCGGAAGATTGGGAAAAAGCCATGGCACAAAGACCGTCGCCCCTCCATTTTCCAGTGAAAGTTACGTCATTCACAGAAATGGCCCAGAGAGTGGAAGTGCAGTTGGAGCATGTAGCGAAGTCCAGAGTGTTTCTCAACAACGTCTATGAAAAGCTGACGCAATTATCATCCCAACGTGATTTGGACACTACGACAAGGATCATGAAGGCTAAAACAAAACACACTCAGCTCTCGAGGCGATTGTTAAGATTGGCGACGTTGTTGGCGGTCTTGAAACTCAAAGGCTACCCGTTGCTACCCGAGGAAGAGGAGATTTCGAAGCAGTTTCAGGGGTTGAACGCGAAGTTGAGTGACCCAAATGGCCCGGTTGGCAAACTCAGTGACCTTTACGCAAGATTGGCGATTTTGAAAGGCAGAAGTGAAGATTTGCTGTTGCAGTTGGAGTCTTCTCTTCAGACGATGAACGGAGGCCTCAATAACCTTTCGAACTCGAATCCGGATGTTACAGGCGATAGTTCCCACACAGAGCAAATGATCCAGCTGTTGACCAAGCTCTTGTACAAGCAGCAGATTGGGCTCGGTTACCTCAATGACGTGGTACAGAAAGACTTGGTCACAGTCGGGGACAAAACTAAAAAGTAAGGGATTTAGGTAGGCGGCCTACAGTGGAGATTTCTCAGCCGGGAGTGGCAGTTTATTGTCCGACACATGAATGCATTTATAGCTACACTCACCAAAACCCTCTGAATGTCTTTCCGAGATGCTTTTCAAACATCATCGGGAGTTTCTCATCAAGATTCATCAACGAAGCCGTGTTGATGACATGGTTCATGTTGACCTTGACCTCGGTTCCGAGTGCCGTTCCCGTGATATTTTCCAACGCATCGGGTCCGGTGCCCGTCATGAGAGCCTCCATCTTGTGGAACCTTTGGAAGTTGTGGCGGATCAATGGAGCTACTTCCGACGCAGAACGATTGCCTGTGAGAAGAAAGAAAGGCGACTCTTTCGTAGAATGGCTGATTTCGTACTCGCCCAGTGAAGACTGGCCCGCCGGAAGAAGCCTGTGTATAAACGGCACCATCGACTTGCCCTCCAGGTATAGCTCATCGTTTTCAATGTACGAGTATCTTGGAATCCCGCAGATTTGACGAATGTAGCTGAGCAATTCATACTGTCGCTGCTCCAACTGAGCCGGTGTAGACCCCAAGTTTTCATCCACGTATGCAAATGGGTCAAGCTGGGATTGCTGTTCAGAAGCATTGAAAACCACAGAGACGATTTGTTTGAAAGGATTGCTCAGAGAGAACTTTGTTCGTCGAACATGGAAGTAGTCGACCGGGGCGATTCGCTGAAAGCTACGTAGTAGAAAGCTCACTTCCTTAGCACTGCTTGGGGCCGGAGAAAGCTTGAACCTAGCCGATACCGTGTATTTGAAATATAGCGCATTTCGAGCCGCAAGCGACATAACAGAAAGGAGCCCTCGGGATCCTATACTTTGTCTAAGTTTGGCCCAGAGAGCAATTGAAAAACCTGGTAATAGAACGGGAACTCGCTCAGCTGCCGAGACTCGATCTGCAAAGCTCTCTCGAAACAATTTCTCCTAAGGGATTTGAGATTCGAAAATCCACGACTATGCAAAAAAAGAGAAGAGAGTTTCTAGCGATGAACCTGGTTCTGCTGCAACAATTATTGCTCTTTCAAAGATGCACTTATAGATCCACCAACTTTCAACTATCGCGCATCGCATATCGCGTTTCTCCACAAGCAGTGAACTCTTCTGTTAAGGTTGAAGGTTCTTATGAGATGTACACGACCATGAGTCTGGACTTCTCACTTCATCCTTAGTATTGTTCCTTGTTTAGGTATGCTTTCCTCTTTGAGAGTGATGCATGACTAATCGTCTAATTAAACAATATAATTGTTTGAAAGGAAAGTCGTGGATAACAATTTTCATATAGTAAAAGAGTACAAATATCC
>JAJLZY010000044.1:0-66218 GCA_030564885.1 Metschnikowia kofuensis (nom. inval.)
AGCTGAATGGGAGTCCCCATCGTCGCCCCAAAATATAGACCGCCCGCTCCTGTCCGCCATGGCGAATCTCCGGCTTGAGACAGAAAGACACATAATACTCAATACGGAAGCAGGAAAGCCGAGCCTTTTCCACCCACAGCCGGGTTCTCTTGCCAATCCGTTTTTCCACGATTCCACTGTGCCATCTAATACAAATGGACGAAGAGCTTCTGGAACTCTTAAAAGTTCCCACGAACCGCAGCAGAAAATGCAACATACTGTGCGCCGAAAACTGCAAGATGCAAAATCAGAAGGCTCCTCTATGGACTCGTTGCTCGATGAATACGAGGAGACCATATCAGTGACTATGCCTGGGCGAGCCAGCATGTCCAGGCCAGATTCCCGTGCAACGTCGCACATTTCAGCCGCTCGCTCTACAGCGCTCCGTCACAACAGACCACTAGCCCCTCTGCATCATGGGTTTGATCATCATTTACCGCAGCCCTTCGGCCGATCCAGGCCCGGGTCGCAGATAGACGGGTTTCAAACAACCTCCCTCTCCCGCTATGAGAAAAACAGACAAAGCAGTCATGGAGGACGCTCGAGGCAGTCGCTGATCAGCGAGTTGTATTCGTCCACATCCAACTGGATGGAGCCAGGCCACGTACCCGCCGTCAAGAAGTTGGCAAGTTCAAGATCCACATACTCGTTGGCGCCTTCTCAGCAGGCACCAAGGCCCAGTTTGAACGAGACATACAGAGAGATCTATCGCTCAATCACTCTGCGAGACTTGTCTCTGGTGGCTGGGCTCGATAAGAGCGGAGCTGCAACCGCCCCTGTGACGCTGCGGAGTGGTGCAATGGACCGGGTCCTTGATAACAAGCCACAAGCTATGAGTGCGGGTATGGGAAGATCATATTTGAGCAACCATCCGTTCGCTCCAGCGAACAGAGCACACAGTCCGAGTGTTTTGAGAGACTCTGCACACTCAACATCACATCAAAGCGATGGACTCAGCTCTTCTGAGGTGTTTAAGCTTTTGAGCAAACGAGAGAAGAGTAAGCAGCCCCAGCCACCATCCTCAGGGCTTCGGAGACTTTTCGGATGGTGATCTTTCACACGAGAATGAGGGTGTTTGCCGTCTATGTGAGATCACAGAGTGTTGCTAAAGTAAAGACGACAAGGTAAATAGATGTTCTTGGAAAAGAACATATAACAGACGGGAAAATAATGAGGACACTTGTAGACTCAACAGTGGATGTGGTATAAGAGACAGCGGGATTCAAAAAGGCCGAGAAAGAATAAAAAGAGACAGACAAGAAGACAGACAAGAAGACAGACAAGAAGACAGACAAGAAGACAGACAATAAGACAGACAAGAAGACAGACAAGAAGACAGACAGCAAGACAGTCCATACGCTGCTAAGAACCACCTGTTGCACGGCCAGAAAGATCAATAGCGAGAAAACAGCACACACAGGCCAGGTCCCGAAATACTAAATGTACAATATGATTGCTTGGTATATACAGAGGTCATGAGTCGTGCTAGAAGGGTCTACAACTGAGGAGCGCCAGGGACAGGGTTGCCGTTGGCGTCGACCAAGCCTTGCTGCATCAACATCAACTGCTCGTTGCCTGCAGACTCAAACTGCAAGCCCACACCCAACTTGGACGCGTTTTTGAGGTGGTCGATCTCGCCGGAAAACAAGATCGAGACCGTGGGCAACACCCTCTTCTCCATGAACACCCCGACCTTGCCGAGAGTGTCCAACTGGCCTCTGAACACAGACTGGCGGTACTCGTACTTGGCGCCAATGGTGGTCTGGCCCTCGACGACGGGCTCGTAGCCAATGGGCGTGCCCATCAAGGAGTCGGTGATTGGTCTGACGGAGGCAGCCAACTGGGTCTCCAACCCGGCCTCGACTCTGTCGGTGACCTTTCTCCAGAACGTACCGACCAACGCGCCCTGGGCCTGCACCTGGGCGGTGGCGATCCAGTTGCCGGCGTTGTAACGGGCAAAGTAGCTCACGGCAGAGTCTGGAGGAAGCGACATGGCCTGTCTGGAGTACATGGCCTCCAACCCGACCGCCAATCTAGGGGTCAAGGCCTGCAACAAGGACGCGACGGCCACACCGGAAAAGCCGCCGTTCAAAAAAGAGGGGTTCAACGATTTCACGTTCACCGAGAAGTCGTTGGCCTGGTAGTCTTGCTCCAACTGGCACATGACAGGTTGGCCGTGGGCAATCTGCAACGTCACCTTGGAGATGTTGTGGGCGTCCCAGCCGTAGTTGATTTTCCCGCTGAACGAGAGGTCGTTGTCGACGTTGCCCTGGACGAAAAAGTCCTCTTTCGCGTACAAGGCGCTGAAGGCATACGGCGGCAAAGCATTCAGCCCCATGGACAAGGTGTGCGAGGTCTGGAAGGCCGGGTTCAAGGAGAATGCCTTGTTCAAGTCGGCGCGCAAGCCGGTGAAGAAGTACTGGTTCAAAAACACGTCGCGGTTGACCTCCTTGGTGAGGTTCTCGATGGTTCCTGGGTTGGTCAAGCCCAACGACTTTCTATGTTCGGAGATGTTGATGTAGACATCGTTCAAGTACGAGAACACCGGGTTCGACGACCACAAGCTGTTGTGCTTTGGGAGCTCGGGCGACAACGAAGGGAGCGTGGGGATGGCGACCTTGGAGAGATCGCTCACTTGCTGGGGGGCCGACATTTGTGCTGGAGAAGGAAGAAGCTAGCTTCTGTGAGTTGCGTGAAAAGACCCCAGTGTCGAGGTGCGAGAAAATTTTGACCGTGCTGGAAGTTACGCCGCGCAAGGCCGGGCCGTGGGTGTGTGGCGCAAGGGTTTGCCTGGTGGCGGCGTGCGTGCCCGCGTAAACGTGAGCACTAATGTACGCAGTGGGGCCAATATGATGATTGGGTGAAGAATTGAAGAAAGAGTTGGAAAAAGAATCGGTAAAAGAATTGGGCAAATTATCTTAGAAAGCTCTCCGCGATATGCTCGAAGCCAAGTTCTTCGAGCCTTCTTTTTTTCATACTCATTTATCTTGAATTTTCATGTTTTTATTGGCCTTTCACTGACTCCAGATCTGCCTTTATGGTTTCAGGGAACCGACGCCAGAGGCCGCGCTCATAGCAAGCCTGACGCTCAGATCGGAGAACGGGATTGGGAGAAACGCGAGGAAAGAAAAATAGTTTATGGCCATACACTTCCAGGACACTTGGCTTTATTTTTTGGGACTTTTTTTATATTTGTTTATTTGTGAAATAAAGTGTATAAGACTGATTGCCCATTTCAATCACAATATCTAAGGGTTGATGCTGGTTGGTCTGTGCCCTTTCTGAGCTTTTTGAATTTAGCAATCATGATCTGCAGGCTCGCGTCACGGTGGTTGCGGCTGCAAAATCGCGAAATCAACTTTTTTTCATACTCGTTTGTTTTGCTTTATGCAAGGGACGATGACAACTACGACTATGGAAATCTTCATGATTTCTAGAGACTTCTGTGATTGTTTCTGAGTCAAAAGGCCGATGACAGAATGATACATCGAAAGGGTGACAAGATGATTTTTTTTTTTTTCCTTCATTAAAGATTCATTTTACGATAGTACGGGGACAACTCTCACTCGACCCTTTGCTAGCAAAAACTAAGTATATAAAAATACCTATAATAGGTCACTAATCCAACCCTTCTGCCCCAGACCTAAATACTTTGGGGTGGTGCACGCTCTTTTTCATCAGGCTTGACCCTGCTTCAGGAGAGCGAGATGTAGATTTGTTCTCCCCTTTTATTTTTATTTCAAAGAATCATCTTATCTTAATATTCCTCGGCTCTCCATGTTGTCTCTGGAAGAAACCCTGCCTGGTCAAGAACATGTGTTTGAGACCTCGGATATGGCTGCAATCACAATTGGGCTCTCGAGTGAGCAGACATCACATTGTCAAGATTAAGTCTTCATTTTGACGTTATTCCTCTTTCGAGATGGAAATTGGAAGTGTTTACTTTTAGAAAAATCTTCACTCACAGAATGTTACTGGAAGAGAGCAGAGCACATATCACCACTAAATTTAACTTAATATCAATATTCTGTGATAGATTCTCCCATCACTTTATGTGAGAAGTCGCGTGAATCGATTCTCGAGTTTGCAATAGAGGAGCCGTAAGAGATGTGACCACACTAAAAATAGCTGAAGCCCCCCATTATTGTCAACTTTTCAAAGAAAAAAAAATAATCAACCAGGTCTCTATAATAGTCCTCGCATCACATACATGCAGCCAGATGAATAGGACTTGTATTCATGGCTTTGAATCGAAGGTTTTGAATTGACTGTTTTGACCCAATCCTAGCGGGAGGAGAACTTTGTTTATCTTATTTCTGGATTCGAGAAGCGGGGGACTCTGCCAATCCAGAATACAACGACTTTAAAATTTCATTGACTGGTTCTCGAAGAAACACCCCAAGAGAACGTCAAGAAACTTTGAAAGACCAGCCAGCAATCAAGTTGTGTGCCGACTCGCAGGACATATTATCTTTCAGGACTGACACCAAAACCAAGCCAAGAAAGCAAAGAGAAGAATATTTGATTCAATTCCATGAAGTTTTGAATAAATGAATTTTGAATAAATTTTGAATAAATGGATTTTGTGACCTAGTCTGACGAAGCAAATAGAATCCCAGAATGTGATGTTGTCGGAATGTCTTTTTTTTTTTTTTTTTTTTTTATCTGATTCACTCAACACAGGTCATAAAATGTGCATTCGTATATATCTCATGGCACACCATCTATAAAAAACTACTTAAACAAAAATGAACAGTACTCTGGAATCGACGCTCATAACCACCTGCCACGGCCTCGTGGTTTCAAATCACATGCCTTCAAGTCCTTTGTTTGAAACCTGTAGCCATTTCAAAGCCTATTCGAGTACATACACATCCATACACGATTCCGTCCGGCTATTTTCTCAACTTTTCAACCTGATTTGAACCAGATTTTGTCGAGTAGCATTCAAGCTGACATATAGGCGCAAAATTCAATTGCCACGCTGTGTGAAACAATCCGAAGTTCCCTCGAAATCTACCTGATTCTTTCCTAGAGTATCGACCAATGTAACCTTCTCATTGTTCTGCTGTGGATGGATCGGAGTCCTTTAAAAATGACTCCAAAAAAGAAGAAGAAAGAATTTAAGTGAATGACCTTATTAGCTAATATCAGGTCAATAATCACCAACAATCAATCAATGGCCATGAACATAGATTAATTGATTGAACTGATGAATTTTACCCATGCAAACTATATACAATTCCGTTAAAGGCTCACTTCGGAAAAGTTCGTTGCAGTAACAGTTGCTCAATTTACACAAAGTTGCTGAGACTTGCACGTTTCAATACTGAGTACAACTGTGGGATATTTGCTCACTTTAAGGACTCAAAGTTGCTATTTAATGGATGGTAATGTTAGATGGAATAAACTTATAGGAACACTTGTTTATCGGGTCATGTTTCTCCTCGCTCATTTTACTCCCTGGATTTTTGTAGCAAGCTATTTAGAATGATAGATTCACGCTTACCAAAGATAACTTCATGTCATCGAACCGTGAAGAGGCCGGTCGAAGACATTCGAGGTCGAATAACATTTTTCAGCTATGCCTTTTTAAAATCGGGCTAGGTTCGCAAATCACTTCTCGGACTACTTCGAGTAAATCTGTGTACTCTATATAAAACGGATGCAAATCATAGATGATCGATTCTTTGGGGTAAAATTTTCGCTCTGAAACAGACTCACCATGTATTTGAGTCTCACAAATAGCATGAGGATGTGAACTAAACAGGTGTTTACTTTCTGTAGCGTCTGTATCAGTCTACATATGATGATTCAAAAGTTTAGGGAGGTTTGTACTCATCAATGAGCGCTACAAGGAGTCCTAATGGAGCATGAAACTCATTTGTTGCAAAGACAAAAAAATTATTGCTTTTGACTGTCTCCTTCTTTTATAAAAGGTTGACTGGCACATCTGAGATTAGTCTCTGTTCACAGAGTACCCCATCTATTCAATTGAGTCAGCTAAGTAATAGCTGGTATTCGGTGACCAAGCATGGTTGAAGAAGCACACCCTCTAAGTATAGGTAAACTCGTTGACCAGAAAAATTGATACAATCTTCATTTTGTTTATATCTTGACGTAGGTACTCAGTAAAATCGCTTAGTTTCTGAATATGCATTTCAAAACTTTGGCCAGTGTTCGAAGATTTGACGGAGCAGTTTTTGATACTCAAACTTCTTTTTTTTGCGATGATTGTACGAGAAAAGATGGGTTGAGTTGCTTCGGACGCCCAGGTTCAAAGTTATGAGTATACTCGGTGCTTCTGCTTTGGGTACTGTGACTTGATGTTGGTTTTCTTCGGAAATTGAACTGTTTTCGTATTTTGTCTATTGAGATTGAGTGCTTGTAGTGTTGTAGCTTTTAGGTGTTATATCTTCTGATCTATGCTTCCTGCAAATAAACTAGATGTTTCGCTTCTTGGCTTTATACACTGGTCACATGAGTGATCCTATTTAGGTTAGTTCTAACCTTTAACTGATACAGAGGGCTGCCAAAGTTTCAGCGATTAATCTCAACGAGTCATTGTAGCTCGGGCTGTGGTTCTAACGTCAACAGTACTTGATTTTTTTATTCCGCTCTTTGCTTCACTTTGAACACACGACAATTCTATGAAGAGCTTAAAATGCCGATCCCATAGACATGAAAATTCAGATGAGTCGAGAACAGAACAGACAAACAGTTGCCACAAACTGCTCATCTACTCAGGCTGTCAGGGCTCCGGGTATGATTTTAGGTGAGCACCATGCAAGGGTCACGCCCTACTAAGAGTCCAGTTTATGAGAAGAGAAACTGAGAACTGACTAGCGCGACACTGATTTTGCTTACACATATTTCAATAAGAATAGCTTTCTAGGATTCAAAGACTGATCGCAAGCTATATTGTTCCAAGTCCCAATTCGCCTTACAATGTACGGAAAGATTCGAGAACATACTTAAGATGGACAGAGATTGTTCTCAGAACCTCATGAACACTGAATTCTTGGTGATAACTACTTCTAAACTTCTGAGGACTGTCGAAAAGTGGAGACTTTTTAAACAAGGAAAACTCACAAGAGTTTGTGAATTATAGTGGTGCCCAACGATATCTGCATTGAGCCCACTCGAAGTCATCCAGTATTGTTTTTTGCCATGGTTGAAAGTCATATCTAAAATCAAATTTCGATTAAGGACCAACGAAGTTTCATGAGACCACCTTCCTGAGTATGTAGTGGAAGTTCAAATCTGTCATATTACCAGGTTAAAAAACACCCGGATAAAAATGAAACACCCGATGTCCAGGCCTGCCGCGTGCGCAGGAAGGTACTTACGAGAAGTACACGACCACGGGTCCAAACCTCTCACTTCTTCCTTAGTATGTATTTTTTCTTGCATAGGTATGCTTGCCTCTTTGAAAGTGATACACGACGATTCTTTTTATTGAACGATATAATCGTTTGAAGGGAAAGCTGTGATCAATAATTTTCATATGGTTAATGTGTACACATATCCCCTTGGAACATAAATTGAGTCATTAGTCAAGGTTAAGCCAAGTTATTAAAATACTTTGACATCAATTCTTTAGAGGAAAAAATGGTTTCATACCGAGGAAAGACCACTAACATTAAACTCAAGACTTAAATCTTCAGCAGAACTTGGTGCGGAACCTGCTTTTGACCATTTGCAATATTTCCCCATGTTTAGATTACAGCTGGAGTCTCCCAATAATGCGGACGCACGGGTCTTTCAGTTTAATACCTGCTGCGTCAGGTGAGTCAGAATACCGCGCCGGCATAGGCCCGCGGGACCCTTGGACAGACGCACATTAAACGGTCGAGATTCCAGGTGATCACGTGCTACAAATATCCCCCACTACATGACTTTCACTAATATGACCCAAACAAGGCTGACATGGCCCAATCGAAGTTCGAGTTATTTATCATTATCACCCCAAAGAGTCAAAAATACTCAAACTGAAACAGCATAATCCCCGTTGGGGCCTCTATATTTGGTATAAGGGGGTTTGAATGTATGTGTTTTAAAGACACGTGTCCATACCGTTTTTATAAAAAAGCAAGTGAGACACAACCTAACCCAGGTAAGCCTCTGGCAACGTTTTGTTGTAGAAAATCACATATAATTTCCCACATTTGGCAGGAGACTGAAATATAAAAGAGTAAAAAAAAGTTTGAACAAAAACCATAATGATCATATACGATTTTTCTCGCCCTCATAACCGGAATGGTCAAGAATGAAAAAAAAAATAGTCCAGCCCTTCCATCGCTTAACACTAGCCACGTCGGCTCACAATCGCACCTTTATATAGTGACGTGTCACCTGCAGTCTCTGGTATCTACATGCCTTCTTCACACCTTTGATGGGGAATTTTGAATTTAGTAACTTACTTCAACAAGCACACAACTTATTTTTTGTATAGAAAGACCAAACTAAAATGAAAACTCCCTATCGGCTTTCCAGTATTGGCTTGTTACCAAGCACCTGCATACAACAGTATCATGCATCATTGCGCACGTGACCAAAGGATGAGACCCCATTTGAAACTTCTCGCCATGCCAGAGAGCGCCCAGTCCTTACTCCTTTTCCTTATTTCACACACCATTTATTTCAGAAAAGAGCTGCCGGACACGCTTTCGTATGTCAGAAATTCCACGTACCACTAGGCGGCTCACCAATGGGAGCTTGCCTCCGCGCAAACGCCGGCAAAGTAATGCTGTACGTCCCCACCATAGACCTGTCACTCGAGTTGTGATCGGATCAGCGAAAACGGGCTCTGACGAGGCCCCGGCCCCAGCAAAAAATGAAGAGTTTGTTGTGGAAGTGCAGCCACAAATCCACGGGCTCGTAGACATCTACCGAGATGCGGAGCTCGGCGGCTGTGCCAAGGTTTACGTCACAGACAGCCATGCGCACACAAAAAAACTCAATTATTTATCGAACGAGGAGGTGGAAAAAGCCGCCGGCGACTTGTGTGACCGCGACACGCAGCACAAAGACAACAAGCCGTTTGCTCGGATTGTTGCCAGCGGCAAAAACGAGGCGGGTCTTTCGATCACGTGCTTTCTGAACAGCACACCTGAAGACCACGCCCTCGACTCGGACTCCGGGCATATCCAAGAGATGGCCGACTTTTCCGAAGATGACACAGTACTCTCAGACGTGTCGGTAACTGATAGCAACGTGTATGCGGGCGGCCTGCACACCCTTCTTTTTCTTGACAATCACAACAGCCACGGCTCGTTTGCAACCGAGTATCTGACTGTCCAGCCACGCGAACACCCCCAGTTGCTACTTGCAAATGCCCTGGCATGGGACTCCTCAATGGCGAAAGACACCCCCGGCTCAAGTAGGGGAGACACACTGGGTACCGCTCGCGCTGTAAGCACAAATAACACTCCACTGAAGAAACCTCAAGCTGCTCGTGTTTTAGGACGTCAAAATTCTGTCCTGGAAATGAATGCTGAGCGAGAGTCTCACCTCGGTGCTGCTGCTTCTGATCCAGTTGGCGCTTCCGGTAGTTCTTCTCGCGCCGCTGCCCCTACTACTGGTGCTTCCACTGTCGCTGCCCACACTCCAAGTGACCTCACTACTGGTGCTTCTACTACTGGTGCTTCTACTACTGGTGCTTCTACTACTGGTGCTTCTACTACTGGTGCTTCTACTACTGGTGCTTCTACTACTGGTGCTTCTACTACTGGCGCTCCTCCTACTGGCGCTCCTACTACTGGCGCGTCTACTGCCGGTGCTGATGCGTCTACTGCCATTAACACTGGTGCTTCCATTACTGCTAACTCTTCTTCTGGTGCCCCTACTTCCAGCGCCCCTGCTTCTAGTAGTTCTACCTCCGGTCCCTCTACTCTCGAGAAATCTGCGCCCGGTCCTTCTACCCCAGTTGCTCCTACATCTAGCTCTCTTACTTCTGGTCCCTCTGCCTCTGCTGCGGTTACTTCAGCTGGAACCCCTCCAGTCCCTATCATTTCGAATGCGCCCGAAGGCCAGGCTGAAAATGCGAATACCACAAATACCGAGGCTCCTGCCTTAACTCTCAGAAATCAAGCTGCCACAGAATTCACAAACGCACTGCAAACAACGCCAGCGGTCAACGAACAAAGCACACCTTTCTCCCTGAAATGTCACCGTCACGAAAACTGCAATGAGTGGCCAAGCTGCCTCACAAGAAGCAAACAAATGACTAGGGCCGCAAGGAAAGAGCTCGAAGGCTTACAGGTAAGTTTCGATCACATCATCAAGACCCCGCTCCCCGAAAGACGTACCGCACGCAAGAACTACTACATACAAGAGCAGTCGCGGGCCAGAAATAGAGGACGATTTACATCAAGATCAGACGAACGACCCAAAGCCGGCGCGGCTGTAATGAGTACACCCGCACAAACACCACAATTGAAGCCAAGCGGAAGCGCTCGTTTGACCGAAAAAGATGATGTTTCTGATGACGAGAACCTTGCGTACTGTGACGTGTGTAAGCGCAGGATTTCATCAAGAATAAGTCTCGCTGAGCACATGATTACACACGAAGCCGTCAGTTTTCATGACTCGCCCACATTTTACGACTGTCTGTACTGCAAAACTCGTGTTTTTTCACAGGATAATTTGGACAGACACATGAAGAAACACAGGCTTTCTAGACGGTACGATTGTAAGCATTGTTCAGAGACACGGACCTCCAGACGTTCAATGGATGATCATGTGAGACGAGTACACACATTCGAAAAGCCACACGCCTGTCGCGCTTGCAACGAGCTGTTTTACTCATCCAGAGATAGGTGGCGGCATGAGAAAAGACATCCTGAGCTCCAAGATGAGTCTGACTATAGCCGTATAAGCCCTGACGCTGACCGTTCACGTTCTCAAGCTGTCGAAAAACTGTATAAATGTGAAATATGTGATCAGAGTTTCAGCTCCTCAAGGGAGAAGTGGCGCCACCAGAAGAGACACACAGAAGTTGCTGATGGTGGAGAGCAAAACTCCGAAGCTCCTCATGGCCCAGATCCTGACGATTCTCGCCTGGATAAAGATCCAGAAACTTTCTCTTGTCCATTTTGTTCTCTGGCATTTACCGAAAAGTGGATTTATGTTCAGCATTTGAAATCCCACGGGATGAAATATGATCGGTCAACGAGGTCCTCTCCTTGATTTTCAGTACGTGATTCGAAGGTGGGACGTCAGGTCACCGCGCAAAGAGCTTTTTATATCTCAAGTAAGTGATCAATCTTATGCATCGAAAAATGAGCCCACGATTTTTGCCACAAAACTTGATGTTCAATATCTTCTATTCAACACCTTTCATATACAAAAACTCGATGATTTTGCTGACAATATCGAATCACTCATTGTCGCCAAACCCAGCCTTAAGATAAAGTGAATTATATCCTAGAGCGGGACTCTACATCGTATCACTGAGCTAGAGCAAGCTGGCGAGATTGACCTTTTTGATCGGATCGCGGATCATAGCGCGATAATCTAATAATCTTGGTAGCACGCGAAAATGAAAGGTACGCCACAAAATCTTAGATGAAATTATACACGTCTGAAACAAATCTTGTGTTTATATTTCAAATTGCGTTATCTGACGAGAGCTGACGGGATGCTTCGGGCGACGAAGTAGTGCAATCTTCACCCAGCAGATCGCAAGCACGTTTCTCTCCGCAGTCCCTGTGGAAGCCCAGCTTATGATGAAGCAATTCGCATGATGTGCTTTGATGAGAATTCTAAAATGTTACCCAGTTCTTAGTGGAAGATAAATTAGATAAATTAAATAAATCATGGCACAACGGTATTTCAAATCGAAGAATACGGCTCCTCGAGATGCTCGAACCAATGTAGTAGAACCATGTGAAAGTATCCCATTATCTTTTTAAATAGAAACGGATCATATTCATCTTTCATTCTGGTATTGTGTTTGATAACCTCAAATTATCTTTTACAAGGAATGGCGCAAATGATCGCAAATGATCAATATCGGCCGAGGCGTAATCAAGCTTATCCGCAATCAGTCAGGGCCTCTTTCCATCTTCTTCACGCTTGATACATGTTAGTCGAAGTGATGCGAGCTTGGTTCACCGATGCTCGGTATCTTTTTATGGAAATTTACCCATTTACATTTTGTTCCTCGTTGTTCTTGGATATCACAGATTGAGAATTAATTGACTGTATGTGTTACTGCGTGCTCCGAAACGAGTCGAAGTCTATAAAGTCATATATTGCCGGAAGAATCCCTACAAGGAGTCACGAAAGCCTGTGGACAAGCTGAACGAATAATTTGAAATTTGGGTTTGCAGCCCAATTATCTCTTTGACGAGCCTCATCATAGATATATTGTTACAAGGGTAGTTATACAGATATTTCTGTGAGGACTAGGGACTGATCGTCTGTATATCGGGGTTGAAATCGGCCTGTGGCCTAATTCGTTGTCTACGTGCCCTCCAAGAAAAAGAAAAAATCAAACAAAAGTTTGTTTAAGAAAGCGGTCGAAAATCAATCAACCAATCGGGTTGGAGGAAGTGTTTGGAAGAAAAAACACAGACTTTCTGTGTAACTTTGAGACTATTTATTCTGCACGCCATGGTTAGATGATATATTATTTTAGCTTGACTCCATATTTTACACAAAGAGCTCTGGCTCTCTTGAAATTGCTATAGGGTTGGTAATTACTTCTTTAGGCCTTCAAGAATTATCTGATAGTTGAAGTTACTTGAAGGGTTGTATAAGTTTAACTTTGATACTCGAGTTACCTTCTCTATGGTGTACTCCTATGTTCATTAGCTTTCATGATTGGCCAACAAAGATGAGCCAATCTGAAATCGACAAGTGGAGACACCAAGGGCCAAATTATATCTCAGGCTTGACATACGGGGAAATTCGCTCCAGAATAAGATATACAGCACACAAGAGCACATGCAATCCTAAATCTAGGACATCGTATCGTCAGCCACATGATATACTCTACCTTTCTTGTTGGCTAAATGTTTACAATGACCAATGACCATTGGCTCAAGCATCGGTTCCAAAACAGTGAATGCAAAAGAAACTCTTGTTTTATCTGCTCGAAACAAAGAGTTCATAGTCAGATATTTTTGAGTTAGTTTGGCCTTCTCAGGTAACTCAGCCACTAGAAAGTTTTCAAAGTTTGAGAGGGAAAATTGCCAAGAGTTAGAGAACAGAATTGTCCAGAAATTGCTGGGTTCTTTCCCTTTATTCGATAAACCAGCTTTGAGAGTTCCACCGTAATGTAGGTCGTTGTCTTGGGGGCGTCCCTCACTCTCCCTTTGCTAATAAAAACTAAATATAAAGAATAGATTTTGATAGATCGCTGATTCATACCAAAAACTTAAGACCCAATCGCATCGGATAGATGTGCGTGCTTTGAAAGTGCTACCTACCAGCGGACTCGGCTCACTTGACAATACTCATGCATTTCATTGTCCAAAGGGAGTTGTCTGACCAAGTTCACCTGCTAGCTCTCTTGCCAGAATGGAGGTGACCGCAACACCTCGGCTCAAATGATCAAAAATCATTCTGTGTGTACTATAGGCGGTAGAATTAAGATTTGAAAAATCGTGTATGTGATTGGATGTTTGCCAAAGGTTGAAATCATTGTAGGTCACGACACATATATGCAACCAATACATCCTCTCAATCATTCTATCATCGATTGTGTCGAAGAAATATCTAAAGCTTTTGCGGGGCTCAAGGTGTAACTGAAGCTTTTTTTGGAACGCTTCATGATCAAAATTCAGCTGACTTTTTTCCTGCGGTCAAACGCCCAATGTTGTCATTGAAAAGAATGAGTAGGGTATCTTTTTACGGGAGCAGCTTCTCTACGGACGAATACGAGACACATTCACTATGAAAAAATTCCGACGTTTGACCATTTCGATTTAATGCAGGGCGAAACAGCTTGTGCAATGAACCTCTTTTTATTGTGTATACTCATTTTCGATGCATCCTCTTGGTTTTTTTTCCTCAATTTACAAAGCATAGTGCGCGTGAGCAAGAGACCAGTATTGCGCGGTTCTTTTATATATCGTTGCTCATATTCAAGAATCGAATGAACGGCGGAGATAATTATTAACGAATGACCTTATTCGGAGACATCATTATTGTCATCCACCGCTTTTCGTTTAACGATTCTGTTGCGATTTCATGACGAGAGAAAAGCGAATTCTTCTTTTCTGGTGAGGTTGTGTCAAACTCCAAGCGGATTCTGAGGTAGGGTTGGAGTATGAATGAAACAATGTCGTCAAAAGTGACGCCTTCCATATCCCGGTCTCCCCATCGTCCTAGTGAATGCATATTTGCTTGTAAGCTACTATTAACATCTTTTGTCGTGCTCTTCTCGTCGACAAATGCGATGAAGTCAAATCATTAGGAATTGAGCGCTCCAAAGTCAAGCCAATTCCAAGGGCACCTCTATGCTTTGGGATCGAAGGATTGCCTTCTTTTTAATTGTATCTGGCGGCAAAACAATTTCTCGTGACAGTATGCCCCTTGTTTTAAGAAGACCCTTTTCGAGGGCACCAAAACAAATCCTCTTACGTTATCTGTTAAAATACTGAGAATCGTTTGAACGATACGAATAGTGCTCATGAAGCTTACTCTCAGAAATCTCCAGTCTCGTCTGAAGGTTGGATTTAACGAACTTTGTGGCCTCTGATCTTCGCATGATTCTAAAAATATGGTGAAATCAGGTTCGCATAAGCTCTGAGGCTTCTGTACCGGAGTCTCTAAAGGTATACGCACATCATGTCGAGCCTTTAAATACTCTCATCTACCGTCATTGATGTTGGCGCATGAAGCTTGGACCGCTTGGGCTTTTTCACATTGTCCGTCGAACGCGAAAGACAAGTGTTCTCTTGTGGTAGAGAATTGATGATGCTATGGTAAAGAACTTCCAATGGTAAAGAATTATTCAATGGTAAGATCCTCATCAATAACAACTGAGTTGATTCAATCACGTGCCAAAAAACCTCAGAACCGAATTTGGCCCACCAAGGCAATCATCAGAAAAAAAGCGGAGAAAGACTCATTGAAGTTCCCTCAGACACTATACTGGTTGTTGATTACATGCTGAAGCAAACAGGAAGAAACCTCATAGTAATAACAAGAAAGAAAGTTGTCAGTAAGATGCTCGATAATTTATAGAAGAATTCTGGCGCGAATATACGATTTGCCGACAAGACTGGATTTTAGTATGAAGGCCTTTTCCCAGAAAAGGTTCCCAAACCAAAGACAACCTGTAATTCCGCAGGTCACCTGAAAGCCGTCTAAGCGCATATGGCGCGCGCCCGTCTACGCGTATGACGTAATAGTGGGTAATGTGCACTATGCCTTAACAGAGATAGGCGGGATGACGAGGCCTCTCAGCGAAAGAAAAAAATGAGAATAAAAAAAAAAAAAGAGAGGACAAGAAGCAAATTATGAAATTACATCCCACTAGCAATAACACAACACCAAGTCTATACAGAAAAGAGCCTGCTGGCCCTTACTTGATAAACAATTTGATCAACATAAACCATATAAACCTCATTTTTATATATTTTCAGTACTTTATCATGTCCCTCTGCTATCTGACCCCCGCCCAAATACTCATCACGTGCGCACCGGCGTGGCTCGCTCGGGATCTTGGAGTCCGGTCAGGTGATGCTCGCGGCGCTTGTATGCAGGCGGCCCGCTTGTCGCATCTGGCGCGCGCGCTCTTTATATACTCCGGCCGAAGCAACCTAGTAGTCTCATACTAGGTGCAATTGTTTCAGGGTCCTCATTTTGAGACACACTTTCTAACTTTACCCTCTAGCAAATACTGAAACTTACTCAATCACACGCTGTCTTGCTAGTGCCATCACACACTCGCGAACAGACCACCAAACACCCCATAAGAATACACCTACTCCGATCTCCGACTGGTACTCACCGAAGTCGCATCAACCCATAATGTCGTATTCTTTGGTCAACGGAGCCACGGCCGTGACGCTTGTGGCGCCCGAAAAAACGCTCGTGGACGAAACCGCCCGCTTCTACGCCACTGTGGCCGGCTTCTCCGTGCACGAAAACACCGGCGCCCGCGCCGTGTTGGCGTCTGAAGACGGGCTCGTTGTGCGCATCGAAACGTCTTCCAACGCAGCCTCGGCGCCCGCCATAGCCGCCGCCAAGGACAAGTACGCCAAGGAGGCCACCTCCTGCGACTGGCGGGCACGCGGGCTGCACGTGACTCTCGCTGTGGCCAGCCTCAACGACACCATCCGGGCCCTCAGGGCCGCCAACGAGCACGTGCAGATTTTCCCCAACGAGTTGTACCCCACCGAGGCGTACGCGATCAACCCCTTGGGCCAGATCGTGGGGTTCACGGGCGCGCGGAACTTGATGACGCTCGACCCGCAAGTCGAGAAACTCGAGCAGAACGCCGAGCCCGTGGCCGAGCCCATGTCGAGCTCGGTCTCGGAGACCTCGCCGGCGGCTAGTTGCGCCCCTGAGCAGAAACGCAACATTGCCGTGATGACCTCGGGCGGCGACGCGCCGGGCATGAACGCGTGTGTGCGCGCGGTGGTGCGGGCGGCCATTTTCCGCGGGTGCAAGGCGTTTGCGGTCATGGAGGGCTACGAGGGCTTGGTGCGCGGCGGGCCGGAGTACATAAGGGAAATGTCGTGGCAGGACGTCGAGGGGTACCTCTCGGACGGCGGCACGAACATCGGCACGGCGCGGTGCATGGCGTTCAAGGAGCGTGCGGGCCGGTTGAAGGGATGCAAGCACATGATCGACGCCGGGATCGACGCGCTCATTGTGTGTGGCGGAGACGGGTCGTTGACCGGCGCCGACTTGTTCCGCCTGGAGTGGCCGTCGTTGATTGCCGAGTTGAAGGAAACCGGCGCGATTTCCGCCGACCAGTACGAGAAACACAAGCACCTCAACATCTGCGGAACCGTGGGGTCCATTGACAACGACATGGCCACGACCGACGCGACCATCGGCGCGTTTTCCTCGTTGGACAGGATCTGCAAGGCCATCGACTACATCGACGCCACGGCCAACTCGCACTCGCGTGCGTTTGTGGTGGAGGTCATGGGCAGACACTGTGGCTGGTTGGCGTTGATGGCGGGCATCGCATGCAGTGCCGACTACATTCTCATTCCAGAGAAGCCCTCGTCGGGCCAGGACTGGAAGGACCAGATGTGCAACATTGTGTCGAAGCACCGGGCGAAGGGCAAGAGGAAAACCGTGGTGGTTGTGGCCGAGGGCGCGATCACGTCGGATTTGGAGCACATCAGCGCAGACAACGTCAAGGACGTCTTGGTCGACCGCTTGGGCTTGGACACGCGGGTGACGACGTTGGGCCACGTGCAAAGAGGAGGCACGGCGGTCACGTTCGACCGGGTCTTGGCCACTTTGCAAGGCGTGGAGGCGGTGAAGGCGGTGTTGGAGTCCACGCCCGACACGCCCTCGCCGCTCATTGGAGTCGAGGAGAACAAGGTCGTGCGGTTGTCGCTCGTGGACGCGGTGAGAATCACGAAGTCCGTGGCGGAGGCCATCGAAAGCAAGAACTTCGACAAGGCCATGCAGTTGAGAGACACGGACTTCAGCGACTTCCTCCACAACTTCATGGCGATCAACTCGGCCAACCACGAGAAGCCCACGCTCCCCGTCGAGCGCAGAAAACGCATTGCCATCATCAACATCGGTGCCCCAGCCGGTGGAATGAACAGTGCCATCTACTCCATGGCCACATACTGCATGTCGCGTGGCCACACGCCCTATGCCATCCACAATGGGTTCTCGGGCCTTGCAAGGCACGAGTCTGTGCGTGCCATCGACTGGTTGAGCATCGAGGGCTGGATGTCGAAGGGAGGATGTGAGATCGGAACCAACAGAGCCACGCCCGAGGAGACCGATCTTGGCATGATCGCGTACTACTTCGAGAAGTACTCCTTCGACGGATTGGTGTTGGTAGGTGGGTTCGAGGCCTTTGAGTCCTTGCACCAGTTGGAGAAAGCCCGTGCCATGTACCCTAGCTTCAGAATCCCCATGGTGTTGATCCCAGCCACGCTTTCCAACAATGTGCCCGGCACAGAGTACTCGTTGGGCGCCGACACGTGCTTGAACGCGTTGATGGACTACTGTGACATCGTCAAGCAGTCCGCGTCGGCCACCAGAAACCGTGCGTTTGTGATCGAGGTCCAAGGAGGAAACTCGGGCTACATTGCCACCTATGCCGGCTTGGCGTGTGGTGCCCAGGTCTCCTACGTGCCCGAGGAAGGCATTGATTTGGCGCAGTTAGAGCTCGACATCAAGTCTTTGGCGGAGTCGTTTGCCACGGGCTCAGAGGACTCTACGAAATCTGGAAGATTGATCTTGAAGAGCATCAACGCCTCCAAGGTGTTGTCCACAGAAGTGATTGCAGACATCATGAAGCTGGAGTCTGAGGGCGCCTTTGACGTCAAGACCGCCGTTCCAGGTCACGTGCAGCAGGGCGGTCTTCCTACCCCAATTGACAGAACCAGGGCATGCAGATTCGCAGTCAAGGCTGTTCAATTCATTGAGGACTCGAGTGATGACATTGCCGCGCTCCGGTACGCCGATGAGTTCAGTGCTGACGACAAGAAAGCCACAGAGACCGCCGCTGTGTTGGGCATCAAGTCGTCGCATTTGAAGTTCACTTCCATTAGGCAATTGTACGACTACGAGACGGAAATCGGCAAGAGAATGCCCAAGAAGATCTCGTGGCAGCACACAAGGAAGATCGCCGATCAACTCGTGGGCAGAACGAAGCTCGCAAGCAAGTAATCGAGGAAAGGGGTCCATTTGAAGGTGAGAGTGACTGGAAATGACTGTCTGCGAGGAGATCTGAGATCAGTCAAGAGCAGCCAAGAAGCAGTGCATTCTGAGAAATAATTAGCTGGATGACCTGAGAAAGAATAAAACAGAAAAAAAAAAATGAATCTCATTATTTTTGTACATATCATGATCAATACACTTATAGAAGAAATTTAAAAATGAATCTTCCTCATGATATATTTGTTTCTGAGGGCTTGAGTATTAGGCCGAGCTAAGTACGGTACATAATGAGAAACGCGAACAAACGCGAACAAACGCGAACAAACGCAAATATTAAAGCTGCCTACTACGTTCTCATATGACTATTGGTCATATCATCACAACACAAAAGGGTCAGTAAATTCGTTTATAAAGTCCTGGATTTGTGGCTTTATCGAGGGTTTTCCTGAATCGAGAGTCGTGGCTCAACCCAAATTGGAGGTTTGCCAGCTCATACTTAACGACTCACCGCACTGACTACTAACTTATAGAGTTGCTTGAAAAGTGCCAGAAAAGTACCGATTGCTCACCTTTAAAGAGCAACATCATCAACATTAACCAGCAGTATGCGGATTACATAAATCAGGGGGGCCACGCAACGCCTTATGAGCGCAGACAGGTCAAGAACAATATGTATAGGCTTTTCCAGGCCATGGAAAGTGCAGATATCGAAGCCAACGCGACTCGATTGGTGTTTCACGGTCCTCCCATAGCTCCTGACGTCCCGCAAAGAGAAGATTTGGATACCGTATCTGTACAAGAGTACGAGCCTCGAAAAGTCCACGGAAAAAAAGGCGAAACCGTTATTATAGGGCCTGAAAACGCAAGACTGCATGTCTACCTTGAAGATCTCGAACAAAGCACGATTTATGGATGCAGAAAACAAGCGGAATTACCTTTTTCAGTACATGCGCAGAATTTATCAGGTTGCCAAGTCGGTATTTATTGCGACGGGCCGATTATCCTACATGGAATCGAGAACCTGACACTTATTGTGAAGTGCCATCAACTTCGGATCCACAACATGAAAAATTGCCGAGTTTTCGCTGAAGTCAACAATGACAGAGTCATTATTGAACAGAGCAAAGCAGTGGTGTTTTCTGGTCTTTTACGAGGCGATTTGAGTCTGCCTTCGTTTGTCGTGGACGATTTCGACTGGCCAAATAAAGAGCTCTCAAATCCCCACTACACATTCAGAAATGAGGAGAACGAGAAAGAATCTGATTTTGATGACGCCAAAGACTTGCTACGAAAATGGGAAAGAGAAGTGCAAGA
Source organism: Metschnikowia kofuensis (nom. inval.) (assembly GCA_030564885.1). Classification (NCBI taxonomy): domain Eukaryota; kingdom Fungi; phylum Ascomycota; class Pichiomycetes; order Serinales; family Metschnikowiaceae; genus Metschnikowia; species Metschnikowia kofuensis (nom. inval.). Next base: position 20,176 of record JAJLZY010000044.1, read on the forward strand.
GTAGTTCCAGAGTGGATCTCGCTATTTAGTATAGGGAATCGTGGACTTGGCACTGGGAAAACAAGCGGTCATTAATTTGAGAAATGAAGCGAAACATATTGATATCGTGGGTCACCGTCGACAAGGTAATATACTTTTTTTTCAAGCAGAAAATGAACATAATTTGACAGAGTTGGTTTTGTCTCGACAAAATGTGATGACCGTCTTGCACATTTTCCATGTATGGCTCTCAGAGGCTCAGACTGGTCATCTCATATGTCATTTATATTGTGTGACATAAAGCTGGACTCAAAACTTACCGCAAAATGGCCACAGAAGTCAGATTAGAGGCGTGTTGGGAGACACATTCGAGCCTGCATTTGACAGAAATCCTGCCGTGGCAAATGTTTACATACGCGTATAAATATCAATATCTGGGGCTGATCAAACCTGACATTTATCAAAAGAGTCCATCTCGCGTGATCTCACATTGAGTCCAGCTCAATTATGATGTATATTTTATAGCGCTAATTGTCAGGTCCTCATAAAGATCAACAGTTTGAGGCTGGTCAGGAGGTTTACCTCGACCTCACCCAGCTTGGCGCTCAACTCGATGCCCATAACTCCGCGCTCTTGCCCAAGCTTCGCACCAAATTTGCCGGGCCCTTCACCATTGACAAAGTCCTAAGCCCCGTCAACTACCAACTCATCATGCCGCCTACCTATACCGGACATCCTGTGTTTCACATCAGTCACCTTCGCCTCAAGCACCGTATTCCCGATGAGTATTTCTCCGCGCCCCACTCCCTGGTCCCTTTGAAACAGTACAAAGACGGCTCTCAAGCTGTCGAGATTACCGAGATTGTCGGCCACCGCAAAGTCGCCAAAGGATGTCGCTTGCTGGCTCGTTGTTCCCCTACCGCCGAGTATCCACTCGGGGAAATTGACGAGTTTCGCGCCTCGGCCTTGGCCAAGTCCGCGGCCGAGCTCACTTTTGCCTACGCCAAAAGGCATAAGATTGATCAAATTTTGAAGTTTTTCCCTTCGGATAATACTTCCGGAACTGGGGGGATATCAGGTCCTTGGTATCGGTTTGAGACCGATAGCCGTGTTAGCGCATACTGGAGTATATGCACTACCATACACATTTCCGTCCGGTCAGTTTCCTTAGTATCCAACCCAATTTGAGCTGTCTTTGACCAGTTAGGAATAAACCAGCAGCCAAGCCGTCATATAACTTGATTGCTGGCTGGTCGTCGCCATTTGCGTCCTTTCGAAGTTCCTTGGCATTCTCTTAGAGTGTTTCTTCGAGAATCAGCCAATTAAACCTTTTCGTTGTCCTGTTCTGGATCGGCAGAGCCCTCCGAGGCTCGGATCCAGAAAGAACATAAATAGAGGCTTCTTCCCCCTAGGATTAGGTCATTTTTAGTAGTTATCAACCATCAATTCATAGCCATGAATACAAATCCTATTGATTCAGCCGCATCTATGTTACGCGAGGACTATTATACTAATGATGTATATTCTATGGCACTAATAATGTATATTCTATTGCACTAATGATGTGTATTCTATATCACAAATAATGTATATTATACATCATCAAAAATGTATATTCCATAGCACTGAGAATATATATTTAAATCACTAACAACTTACATCATACATCGCAAATGACGTGTTGCATGCTCCGAAATCTAAAGCCCTTGACTAGGCTCACCCCTGTTCTGTCCTCAAATGGTATACCTGAAAAGAGGGTTCTGTTTATCGGTCAAATCAGCAAACTCATGGTTTTCGAGGGCCTGGAACTCCTTGACCAACTCACTATCCATGTTGGCATCTCTTCTCTTGTTGTCCAAGTAGTAATCCACCCACATAATCAACATCAACACGATGACAATACTGAAACAGACCACCATGGCCACCACCGCACTAGTGTACGAAGGAGCCTGGCTTGGAATGAAGGTCTGTGGGCCAATCAAGTTACCCACGCAGTAGCCAATCAAATATATGGCATTTGTCGTGACCTTCTTCGTGTGTCCAGCACAGTTGGAAGCAATCAACGACAAAATGAAAATGGACGAGATGGCCAAGAGCGACGTCATGGAGTAGCCTGCAAACTGCAAGGTTTGGTTCTTGGCAAAAGCAAGGAAGCACGTGGCCATCAAGGTGATGCAGAAAGTGAACACCGACCAGAACAACCGGTACTGGAAGAACCTGTAACAGTAGCAAATGGCCACAAGACCGCCGATTTCCACGGCTCCAAGAGGCATTCCCATCAACAAACTCTTGCCGGTGGAATAGCCCAATTTCTCTTTCAACAAGATCGACCCGAAGTTCGTCAACCCGCCATTTGGAATGTTGCAGAGGATCCCCATGACAAACAAAATCCATGTTCTGTAGTCCAACAAGGTCTCGATAAACTGCTCCTTCTTGAAGTGGCTGTTACCAAACCCCTGCTGGTTGTCTCTGATGCGCTCCACGACCATTTTCTTCTCCTTTTCGTTCAAAAACCACGCTTCGGTGGGATTGCTGGGGATGTGGAAGAAAATCGCAATGCCCAATGCAATAGTGATCACTCCGGTAATGACAAAAATCAACTTCCAGGGACTCAAGCTGTAGCTGTCCTTGTTCATGTAGACGTTATATGCAATGGCACCGGATCCTAGCATGGTGCCCACACCGTTACACGCAAACCAAAGGGCAGTTCTGAAAAAGACCTCCTCTTTCTTGTACCATTGGGACGTGATGATCATGAATGCTGGAGTCACTGAGGATTCGAGAGCCCCAAGAATGACTCTCAACACTACAAACCCGGCATACTGTGGCACCGCATGTAAGCATAGAATTACGCCCCAGAGCACGACATATATCGATAGCATCCATGAAAGGTTGAATCTCTGAAGGGTGTATGAGCCTATGAACTCATAGAAAAGGTACCCGAAATAAAAGGCCGAGCCGGCCCACGAGTACTGGTCGCCGACCATCTTCAAGTCGGTTCTCAAGCCTAGAATGGCCCCGTACGAGATTGTTTGTTTGTCCATAAACTGGACACAGTACGTTGTGCAAATCAAGGGCAACAAGTACAAGTCGATTTTTCTGAGCAACTTTTTATCTTCCTCTGGATCCAACGTGAACGCTTCGTCGATCTCGGCATACGCTTTGGCTTCGTCGCCGTCGCCGGAAATCACCACCGGTTTCCCGGTATTTGGCGATATGAATGTTGTGATTCCGTTCTCCTGTGAGAAGACTTGCTGGATAGCATGCTCGCTGGGGTCTTTTTTTTCCGAGTCCGTCATGCGCTCTTGATTGATGACAAGAAAGGGCTATTGGTTGAATTGAAAACCGTGAAAAAATGCTTTGGTGATCTGTGGGCTTGGAAGTCATAATTTGTCTTATACATTGGCAGTCTGCATACTTTGGAGATGGGCGGTGCAACGGCTTTCCTCATTTGTCACGGACTTATCAGCAGATAACGATCTTGCAAAGATAGCTACTGTGCCGGAAAACAGGTGTCATCCAAAGGAATGAAATATGTTTAGATAAGAGTGACAGATAAGGCGACAGGGTACATATAGTGTGGAGAATATTGGTGCTCAATTTCAATTACAAAACTTATCAAGGACGTATCATTTAGGCAGCCCCGGGCATTAGTTCGCTTTATCAATGGCTAGATAAGATCAATTCATCGTGTCCTTTATTTTCTGAAGAAAAAAAAGGAGAAAAAAATTGAGTTGCCCTAAAAGGCGCGTATCTGTAGACGCGGCAAAGCGTCGGAAAAAAGACCCGTCTCTAAATCACGCAACCAAATTCCGCGTTTCGCGCCGCGCCCGACTTTCGCCGGGCCTATTTCCACACTAATTAACTGATTCATTCTGAGTTGTAATGCGCAATCTAATCTCCCAAACGCGCGATTGGCACTATCCCACGCCCTATCTAGCGCTCCTGTGGCGATAAGCTCTATATAGGTGCCTGGGATTTTCTTGGCAAACGCGCGTCGGGCTGTTCTTGCCTTGACATTCCGCTTCTGTCTTCTTCCTCTATTGTCTGACAGAATAGTCTAAGAAAGCATACGAATTTAAATGCTTGGCGAGAAAAATGACACGTTCGGCCGTCCAGCCGGGAAATCTGTATTTGCTCTAAGGGCTGTGGCGGCGTTTACTTGCATAGGCTTGATCCTATTAACGGGCTTCCAAGAATCTTCTGCTTTTTTCTTGAAAAAGTCTAGTTCCACACCGTCATGCCAAATCGCTGACTACGTACGTCCAGAAACGTACCTCAGAAATAATAACACATTACAAAGAATTGTGCATGACCCAGAGTTCAGAATAGAGTCGGCGGCTAAGTTGGCGGGAGCAGTCCGGATCCAGACCCACATATCCGATACAGCCCCTTCTGTCCAGGCTGACCCGGAGTACTGGCTTGAGAAATTCGCGCCGTTCCATCGATATTTGGAGGCGACGTTCCCGGAAATATGGCACTTCTGCCGTGTGGAGAAAGTCAACGGGTGGGGGCTCGTGGTCACGTGGCAGGGCCTGGATCCTAGTCTCAAGCCCCTTGTGTTGAGTGCCCACCAAGATGTGGTTCCAATCCAGGAGGCCACGCTTGACCAGTGGACGTACCCGCCATTTGACGGTGTTTTCGACGGCTCCAAGCTCTGGGGCCGCGGGTCTGCGGACTGTAAAAACTTGCTCGTAGGCCTTCTAGAGGCGGCAGAAGCCCTACATGCCGACGGGTTCCGGCCCCGGCGGACTATCGTGTTTGCATTTGGCTTCGACGAGGAGATCGGCGGCGAAAACGGGGCCCGTCATATAGGCCAGTTTCTCTTGCACCGGTATGGGAAAGACGGCATCTATGCTGTCATCGATGAAGGCGGCCAGAGCCTTGTGAAGAACAGTGGCGTTTCGCTTGCGTTGATCGGGACTTCCGAGAAAGGCTCGCTCAACTATGTGGTGGGGCTCAATACTCCAGGAGGCCACTCCTCTGTGCCGCCAGACCACACTGCAATTGGGATCATCAGTGAACTTGTGACGCGGTTTGAAAACACTCCGTTTGTGCCCGAGTTCACGCCTCGGAACCCGACTTTCTACGAGTACCAGTGCATTGCCGAGCTTTCCGAGGAAATCGATCCGAAGTTTGCCAGAGCCATCCGAGACTCGAAATCTTGTGCACGGGCCAGCGAGCTAGTGGCAGCTAAAATCTATGGGTCCGATTTGACCAACCGGTACCTTGTGACGACGTCGCAAGCCGTCGATATCGTTTTTGGTGGAGTCAAGTCGAATGCTCTCCCGGAGTATGTGGAAGTGCTTGTGAACCACCGGATCGCCGTGGAAAGCAGCGTGCAAGAAGTCCTCGACCGGAATTTGGGCCTTGTGATTTCAGTTGCAGACAAGTTTGGGCTTGGAGTCCAAGTAGGAAACGAAACTTTCGTTCCACAGACAAAAAACGGGTATTTCACCATCACAAAACCGGCTGTTCTCGAGCCCGCTCCGGCGACGCCCCTTTACGACGACCATTGGGACCTTTTGGCAGGTACTTTGCGACACGTCTACGAGGAGGTGTGTGTGGGAACGATGGCGGAGTTTGAGAACACGACAATTGTTCCAGCGCCCGGCATGGCTGCCGGAAACACCGACACTAAACACTACTGGGACCTTACCAAACATATCTACAGGTACCGGCCCGGCTTGGTGCCCACTGTCCAGGCACATGCCCACGGTGCCGATGAACACATTGTGTTTGACTCGCACTTGCAAATCATTGCCTTTTACTACGAGTATCTCCAGGTTGTGGACGCGGCTAGCGATTGAGACTGTATAGCGATAGTATAGCAAGACTTGCGTTGAAGAAGAGAGGTGATTTTCATGGTTGGGAGTGGAATAGGGCTGACCTAAAAGGGTGTGTCTGCTGCTTTAGTCAGGCTTGTATTCAAGCATCCTGGAGTATGAGAAACGGATCGATAAAAGTGTGAAGTTCACAAAAGCTGACATCCACGAACCAACTGATCGCGTTAAGATGGCGCAATACATTGAAGTATGATGGTTTGAGGAATGTTACGATTCAATTCTCCTTTGTCTCATTTCAATAGAAACTTTGAATTACTTGCACTAGCCGTTATGAAAGAGTTCTGTCATTAGCTTTTAATTCGTGAGATGACTATTGGCAAACGCTCATCGTGTTTACTGCTTTTGTGAAATGGCCGTTGATGTTAAAGCTTCACAGTGTTTATAGTTTATGACTCCTTCATGGAGTTTGCGCTTCAATAAGAATACTAAAGGGTGAGCTCGTGAATTTGTAAAGCGGGACTTTTGGATTTGATGTGTCATGTACATGAAGCTTGGTCACTTCATGAAAAGATGCGAACATTTGTAATCTTTTTTATCTATCTATTGAACGCTCGAAAGTTCCAGTCGTGAGTTCTCGTAGCCGATACTTTAAAGTAACGAGCGTTTAAAGCCTTCCTTTCGATGATATCAACAAATTCAGTCCCCACAGATACCCCTTCTAGTTAGTATTGTTCGCAAGTCTGACCAGAAATGTTTTATTGTATTTAGAGGGAGTACGCTCTTCAACCCCGATTACACGACCACAGTGGCTTGAGTTGTTCGAGCTGGTACTGAAATGGTATATTCAGATGGGACCCCAGGTTCATTTTTAAACAGTTTTTCACTGGATCGATTACACACTGTTTCACTTAAGCTGACAATCTAAATTGACCAACAATCTTTTGCAAAAATAAAAGGATGAATGTGGGCTACATCTTTTACATTGATGCACTATCTATCACACACCCAAAGTGACTTCAAGAGGCCTGGTCCAGCACGTGAATTAAAAACACCAACTCTTTGTTCTAGCCAGAGTTGCGGTTGCAAATGTCGCGTATCTGCCGAATTGCTTCGGCTAATCTGGGCGATACAGGCCGCGCATAGCCGCACTCGGCCGCCCTGACCCGCTTGTGCCCGCTTCTAGCCGCGTATTGCCGGCTCCAGCCGCGGATTGCCGCGCTTTACCGAAATACCCGCGAGCTTCCGTTCACGATAAAAATTTTGTGACAGGCCAAGAACCCACAACACACTTTGTGGATTATATAAACACGTAGAAATCCTCTGAAGTGCAAAATCTCTTTTACTCCTATCATCTTCTTTTCACTTACTCACTTTACACGAGTCTTCTCAAATCTCGAATCTGGTATTCTAAAAGAACTAAGCATTTACAATGGCACCTATAATCACAAGACCGGCATCTGAGGAGCCCGTCTCCAACCTGACTCCAGCCAACGAGCAGATTCCTCTTGGCGAGTACCTTTTCCTTCGGATCTGCCAGGCCAACCCCAAAATCCGCTCGATTTTCGGTATTCCAGGCGACTTCAACTTGGCTCTATTAGAGCATCTTTATACCGACTCGGTGGCAGAAAAAGTCGAGTTTGTCGGCTTCTGCAACGAGCTCAATGCTGCATATGCCGCCGACGGCTATGCAAAAGTGATTGAAAGTTTGAGTGTTTTGATCACCACTTATGGCGTGGGCGAGCTTTCTGCTTTGAACGGCATTGCAGGTGCTTTTGCCGAGTATGCTCCAGTGTTACATGTAGTCGGCACGACGTCCACGAGACAAACCAATCAGGCTATCAATGCCGACTCAAAGAGCGTGAAAAACATCCACCATTTGGTCCAGAACAAAAACCCATTGGGTGCCCCAAACCATGACGTGTACAAGTCGGTGGTGAAGGATTTCTCTGTGATCCTGGAGTCCTTGGACGAAAACGTGCTTTTGAACTTTGAGAAAATCGATAATGTGTTGACTACCGTTTTGCACGAGAGGAGACCAGGATACCTTTTCATTCCGAGCGACATGCCAGATCTCATGGTTCCTAAATCCAGATTGGACCAGCCCTTGCAATTGAGCGAGTTGAACGACGGGGCATTATTAAAAGACATCTCGCTGAGAATCTTGCAAAAGTTGTATGTTTCGGAAACCCCTTCCGTTTCGGGCGATGCCTTGGCCGATCGGTTTGGTGCCCAAGCGTCTTTGGATGCGTTTGTTGACAAACTACCATCGAACTTTGTGAAGTTGTTTTCTTCTCCACTTGGCAGAAATATCGACGAGACCTTGCCCAACTTTGCCGGTGTATATGCTGGGAAATTGTCGTCGACTCCCGACGTGGCCTTGGCTTTTGAGAAGGAAACCGACTTTTTGTTGACCCTTGGCTTTTCAAACAACGAGATCAACTCTGGTGCCTACTCCAGTGACTATACTCAAATCTCAGACTACGTGGAGGTGCACCCAGACTACGTCTTGATCGACGGAGAGTATATTCAAGTCAAGAATCAGGACACGGGTAAAAGACTGTTCTCTATTGTAGACTTGATTTCGTCGCTTGCTCAGGATATTGACGCTTCGAAGTTTTTGAACAATGACGGAAGACAGGACAGGCTCAGACCTAAGAGAGAAGTTGCTCGGTTTGCACTTGCCGACGACGTTCCAGCTGAAGTTATCACGCAAAACAAATTGACCGATTTTTTCAACAGCTACTTGAGGCCCAACGACATCTTGGTGGTGGAAACGTGCAGTTTCCTCTTTGGCATTTCCGACCTCCGGTTCCCGAAAGGGGTGAAGTTCTTTTCACAGAACTTCTACGGGTCTATTGGGTATGCACTTCCTGCCACATTTGGTGTTTCTAGAGCAGAGAAAGATTTGGGAACTAATAGGAGAGTTATTTTGATCCAAGGCGATGGCTCGGCCCAGATGACCATCCAGGAATTGTCTACTTTTTTGAGGTACGAGACGCAGAGCCCAGAGATCTTTCTTCTCAACAACGAGGGATACACCGTAGAGAGAATAATCAAAGGGCCTACCCGCTCCTACAATGATATCCAGGCAACCTGGGACTGGACGAGTTTTTTCAAGATTTTCGGTGACAAGGACTGTGAGAGACACGAGGCTGAAAAGGTTGATACCACGAGTGACCTAGAGGGTCTCATGGGACGCAAAGCTAGCTCCAAAATCCGTCTTTATGAGCTCAAATTGGCTAAGCTCGACGTCCCACAACGTTTCAAGACCTTGCTTGGGAAGTAATTGAAAAAGGATATCGTGTCGGAGACTCGATAGATTTTGTATATTAGAAAATTGTAAGTTATGGTTGAACCTGCCATTGACCTTGGCCTAGATGTAAATGAATTCCAAGAGGAAAATAGCTTGGGTTGTTTTATGAAATTTTCGATCAAAAACCATAGAAAAAGGGACAATAAACTTCGCCACTGAATAAATAGATGGGTGCAACTCATCATCGAACCAGAGCAAACTAGATTGGAAATGACGCAGAGAAAACAGAGGAAAAATCTTACCACTCGTTTACGTTAAGTTTATATTTAAAGTTCACGGCATATCAGAATTTCGACTCGGCTGATTCAGATTACCTGATGCAAGGAGGAGGCCTTTAGTTTTGTAACATCACATATCCTCAAGAAACCATCTTGCTTAAGTGGAATTTTGCTAGTTCTCTCCAGCCTCTTTGCTGCTTTTAACATCAAGAAGATGTCAGAACAAAAATATATTAGTGACGAATTTTTGAGTCAGAGTTTTGGGTGATGAGCTCGTTCAGCCATATTTTTTAGCAGAGAACTTTCTTAGCGATACTTGGAGCTTGGTGCTCGTGCAAAATTGTGTTCAAATATATCGCAAAATCACTCGAATATCAACCGCACGATATCTTGCCTCATTTATTGTGCCCAATTTGTTTTGCTGATTTGTGTATTGGAATTGCGCTCTGGTTTAATAGTATTAGTTTCTTTCCACGAGAAGACGATGATCTGTTTACTGAACAATTGAACACCTGGACATTGCCAAAAGCTTAAAATGCTTGATTATTATTGATTTCTTGTTTTGTCAGTCAATAGAAAAAAGGCCCCACTAAAATTTTTGAAATCATGAGCAAAACCACCACCAGATTCCTCAGGCTACCGCTCTGAACAACTAAACAAATAGCTTCTCAGAAATAAAGTCAAAAGGAACGTAGAAATTTTTTTCGAATGGGACCAAAGATAAAGTATCAACCACCACGGTGGTAATTTTGCGTGTCCCTCTTTCGAGAATTGGTCGTGCGTTCCAAAGAGCTAAATTCAAAAAAAAGGGGGTGGTATCATGAGCACGTGTGATGATACTGGGCCTAGCCTGAGTCCTGGTGAAAATCACCAGAAGTAATAGTTTAAAAGTAGGCATATCTTGCCACTTGAAGCCCCCAGTTCAGCAAGTTTAAGCGGAAAATCACGGAAAATCATTTTTTCTCAATATTGCCTCCCTACAAGGGTAATTTTTTTGAAGTCTAAAAGTGCGGCCAAGAACCTTCTCCCTATCAACAGTAAAGTGACCAACTTTACAGTCAACCTAGTCATTGACGATGGCTAAAAGTGAAGAAGGAAAATTCCGCTATATTTTCTGCTATATTTTTCTGCAATATTTGTCTACTATGTATTTGAGCAAACTTGCCTTCCTTAAATTCACCTGGGGCGAAAGACGATCACCCACGAACGCAAGTGTTGGACTAGATGAGGCACTGAAATCACACTAAAGAATTGATAAGCAATCTGGCCTGCATATAAGCGCCGCGAGGTCGCGCGCGCGCGCGTGGCTCAAAGCCTAATATTCGGAACACTACAGTAAGTGCACAGATCTACTCAAATACCAATGGTGTATAAAAACCCACGATTTTGCATCAACATTGTTTCAAATAATTTTCTTTACAACAACTAGAACTTCTTATCATCGATATTTTTCAAAATCTTTGTTTCTTTTTCACGGCTCAACTCTCACATTGCCCAACTCAATCACTTCCTGATTGTTTATCATGGCTCCCATTATCACTAAGGTGCCTTCTCAAGATGATATACCTTACATGAACCCGCCAACAGAGCAAATTCCTTTGGGCCAGTACCTTTTTTTGAGGATATGCCAGGCCAACCCAAAAGCCCGCTCAGTTTTTGGGATCCCCGGAGACTTCAACTTGGCCCTCTTAGAGCATCTCTATACTGAATCAGTGGCTGCGAAATTGGAGTTTGTTGGTTTTTGCAACGAGCTTAACGCCGCCTATGCCGCTGACGGGTATGCGAAAGCCATTCGCAGTCTTAGTGTATTGATCACAACATTTGGGGTGGGGGAAATATCCGCCCTCAAAGGCATTGCCGGGGCTTTCACTGAGTTCGCTCCTGTTTTACATATCGTGGGAACTACTTCCACGGACCAGAGGGTACAAGCTTTAGATTCTGATCCTCAAAGCGTCAAGAATTTTCATCACTTGGTCCAAAGTAAGAACGCATTACACGCTCCGGATCACGATGTGTATAAGCAAGCAGCACGGGGCTTCTGCGTGATCCAGGAATCTTTGGACTGCGAGTCAGATTTGAACTTGGCAAAAATCGACCGCGTGTTGACTACTGTTTTGAGAGAGAGAAGGCCGGGCTACTTGTACGTTCCGAGCAATGTTTCTGATATCTTAGTGCCCGCCAGTCGCTTGGAATTACCCTTAGACATTTCGGAAATGAGAGACGAGAAGCTTTTGGGAGAAACGGTGTCTAGAATTTTGGGGAAAATGTACGCTTCAAGAAAGCCTACTATTCTTGGAGACTACTTGATTAACCAGTTCAATGCCCAGACGGCGCTTGATATGTTTGTCGCTGCTTTGCCTGAGAATAAGGTGACATTGGCTTCGACCAACATGGCCAGAAATATCGACGAGAGGTTGCCGAACTTTATTGGAGTTTATGGTGGATTGATGTCTTCAGGCACCGATGTCGTACGTGTGATTGAAAAAAAGACGGATTTCTTATTGGTTCTCGGATATTTCAACAACGAAATGAATTCAGGCTGCTATACTAATGACTTGAGTCACGTCAAAGATATTGTTCAGGTGCACCCAGACTATGTTTTCATTGACGGTGAGTTTATACATGTTAAGAACACTAAAACAGGACTCCGTCTGTTTTCCATTTGTGATTTGATTGCAAGGCTCTCCATCGAAATGGACATTACAAAATTTACACTGGACTCTGAGATCCCAAACAGCCTGGGGCCTATATCAGATTTAGGATCCTTGAACATTTCACTTGAAGAAGTGCTGAAACCCATTACCCAGGACTACTTGATCGATTTCTTCAACGCCTATTTGAGGCCGAACGATATTTTGGTTTGTGAAACATGCAGTTTTCTTTTTGGGATTCCCGATCTCAAATTCCCAAAAAGTGTCAGATTTTTCTCCCAGACTTCTTATGGCTCGATTGGGTATACACTTCCAGCGACTTTTGGAATTTCAAGAGCAGAGAGAGACCTTGGGAGGAAGACAAGAGTCATCTTGATACAAGGAGACGGGTCCGCACAGATGACGATCCAGGAGCTTTCCACGTTTTTGAGATATGAGACTCTGGCCCCGGAGATATTTCTATTGAATAATCTGGGATACACTGTGGAGAGAGCCATCAAAGGACCCACTCGCTCATATAACGACATTCAGGACACTTGGACCTGGACAGGGTTGTTGAAAGTTTTCGGGGATGTGGCTGAGCAGTTCCACGAGTCGAAAAACATCCGCGATATGAATGAACTTCATGGCCTTTTGGGCAAAAAGTCATCTTCGAAGCTCAGGATGTACGAGCTTAAACTCGGAAAATTAGACATGCCCAAAAGATTTGATGTTTTCACCAAGAATACTTGATCCGGGAACACTCGACAATTATTTTGGAGAGACTTTTACGTACGATTCTCTAGTTTTATACATTCGAAAAGACTCTTGTATTTCGAGCTTGTTGTTGGGCGTCGTGTTTGGAGAGAAAGTTCTAGAGATAAGGCACTCAAGCCTCGGTGCGTCCAAATATTGGTTCATTTTGACGAGGTCGGAGTCCTTTTTTTCATCGCATTGGCTTAGTAGGTAGTTCAGTATTTAATCTCAAAGAAAAGAACTGATGGTACTTTGGTTCCTTCCGGATAAGTCGGCAGAGCTTTCGGCTTAGCTGAACGATATGGCGTTTGAATAAGCACGTGGCGTTCATGTAAAATAATCAGGAAACACTAAATTACAGTGACATTATCCGGATAAAGCAGGCCAAATGAACTTTTGACCAACTTCAAAAGTATCATTTCACCTAGCCAAATAGCCAGGATGGACGCGTGAACACTAAAACTGAAAATTGTACAGAATGTGATTTAGTTCTCCGATTCACTTATCAAAGTAAGGATAGCATGAGATGCTTTAATGAAAAGAAGAATAGAAAAAACATCTCTGCAACAACAAGCGACTCCACAGGCGTCTAGTTTAGTTGTTAGAGTGAGTGTTTGCCGTGTTTGCGCCATGTGACTGTGGACGCGCCGTGAGTGTTGATACTAACGAAAAAAAGCAGAAGGGCGAGACCATTTGATTGAAAATCCTGGCTTCCAGTCCTGATTACAAGAGCCGGATGTCGTGCTTCTGACGACTCAATTACAAAGTAGAGAAACAGTTTACATCAAATTACGACAAAAGTGATAGCAGTGATAGCACTTTCTGAAGATCCAATGGAAACCGCCAAGCTTGGTACTTCCAAGCTGGAGGCGGAACCTGGCCACAGTCAGTTTGAAGATGATCCCTGAATGAATGACCAGCTTGTGCAAAGCATGAATTATGACATTGGTACCGATATAGAGACGTGCACTGACGAAATTGTTGTGGTCTCCTGGGGTTGACAAAGTGTTCGGTAAGGAAATAGTTTAATTTATGAGCTAGCTCTTTCTTGATGTGTAAATCAGAACAATAAAAAAATGCATGTTACACTAGCATTTGTGAGATAATATCATGTACATTGCCATTTGCTAATTATCTTTCTCAAGTGCCACAGGAGCACAATACCACAATTATCAAATCACAACCAACTTCGGGAAAAGTTGTATTTTGAGAACAATCACGATAGAAATTACCAATGAGGATGGGAAATCAACACTTATATGGCGTCCGAAGCGGGGAGTTGAGCTTGAATATCTCTTTCGAATGGCAATAGTAGGAACTCCGTGACTGCCTTTTCGGCCGTACTGCGCGACACTGGGGCTGTAGCACTCTATTTTATTTTGCACAATAAATGAAAAATCTTGTTGATGTCCACCTCAAAATTCCACTCTCTTATTATGATAGTTGCTTATATGAGGAGAATATAGGGCTTGGTGTTTCATAGAAAAGATATTATCTCAGCTTTTTTGGAATGAGCAATCATTATACATATTCCAGGAGCTGTCAATATCGAGAGCCCCATATCAAAAACCTGCCGCGGTGTATAGCACCTACTCGCTTAGATTGATGTTGCGATCTATTATGATTCTTATCTTTTATAGTTTTCGAGCCCCGGGTGGACGTACTCCCTGTAAATTTATCCGCGGCGTCCTATAATATGAAGTTTTTTTTAAAATTGAAAAAAAAAGAGGAAATTTTACAAGTCACAAGCTACAAGATCAACTGGTGAGTCTGTCAATTGGGCTCGAAGGACGACCGTGTAACCGCATACTCTGTTATATGCACCATCTTTATTGATCCGGCATCTCATGAATCTATCCACCCACAAATTTGAAATATTTCTATAAACTATTGATCCCTTCCAGCAATAAAGAAGGCTCGGTGAAGGTTAAGTTTGCTTGGTGATATTTGCGGTACTTGCAATTTTTCGTGGTGCAGATCTTTGCTTTTTCTGTATATAAAGCTAATAGATTCTACGTTCACTGAAGTTATAAGAATTTCCAACTCTCGCATTTGGTATAGCCAAAAGGAAAAGCAAAATACCAATTAACGGATAGGTTCCTTCACACAAACTTCAGCTGTTAGATCCAGTCAAATGTGAGCTGAAACTCCATCTCCGCCTTGCCGATAGTCCAGTCTGAAATAGGACAATATTAATAAATTCAAAATGTTCACCTGATTTCGAAGTCAACCAAAGATCTGCAGAGAGTGGCAATTGCCATAGCATTCGTTCTGTTCGCCATGTGTATACCGCAAGTCACATGACGAAGAGAGCTCCACGTGCATTTACGAAAACAAATTCACAAGTGCGGCCTCTGAAAATCAACAACTCTTTTGAGTTCGATAGTGAGACTTCAAACAGGGCATGCAATCATTTTTCAAATATTTCGGGCGGGGCACGACCGCAACATAGCCCGGAACCAGAGGTTTCCGAGCCCCGAGCCTTGGACCGAGCGCCGAACCTTCAGCTAAAACACCGGGCCAGGTCACGTGTCGTGCCTTGTTATATACAGTATGCCCACCCCAGGCGTCATAGCCGGTGGACAAACTCCACAAACCTGGGTCCTTATTCCAATGTATAATATTTAATCGGATCTTCCATATTTTCCAATCAAATATTAGCCCGAAGAACTTCAATCTAGGCATATATTACTCACTCACTGACCATACACATTTGCTCAAATTCCGGAAAAGTGCGTGTGCCCCACACTTTGTAGCTCGGGCCGAGGATCTCTACCCCACACATTTAGTATGACATGAGAGACCTCCGTGCATATAAATAAGCGTTTTTTTCACCCACTCTTTTTCTTGCTTTGAGCCGAAACTACTTTCTTGATACTCGATTCTGTTCACAGCCCCATACATCGAACTCGTTTCGGAACAGTAAAATACACTCGAATCGAAAGCCCCAAGTTCCGGCTCTCGACCATTATTTTTTCCTCTCCGAAATTCCGATTTTTAGTGCTTTTCTCACCGCTTAAAGATGCCGGCGTCTAATTTGGCTCCTGCGACCTCTGACTTTGTGTTCAAGTCTTTGCGCGAAACAGGAATGTCATTCGAGGAGCTTCTCAAGGCCGAGCTCCCCCTTAAAAATATCACTACCGCCAGCGCCGTGCCCGGAAGTGCGGAGGTGGGGTATTCTCCGGTCTTCCGAAGTAACGCTGTGCCCAACGTGAAAAAAAGCGTGCTTCCAGAGCTCAACACATACTACGCGTTGTGGCAAAACGCCGCCAGATCTTTTGCCGACCAGCCGGCGTTGGCGTCTCGGCCGTACAATTACAAAACAGGCGTTTCCGAGCCTTATTATGAGGCACTGTCTTTCGCCGCAGTAGACGAGCAAAAACGCCGCTTTGGCGCCGGCGTGATTCACTTGCTCCAGCACAATCCGTACAAAAACAGCAGCATCGAAAGCCACGTGAAAATCGACCGCCATTTCGAGAATTGCCCCTCCTACAATGCAGACTCGCTTTCTTTTGTGTTGACGCTTTTCCTGGGCAATCGTGCCGAGTGGGTCGTGGCAGATTTGGCCTGTGTTGCGTACTCCATCACTAATACTGTGTTGTACGATACCTTGGGGCCCAACGCCTCGGAGTACATTTTGAATCTTGTGGAGAGTCCCATCGTAGTAGCTTCTTATGCTCATATCGAGACGGTTTTGGACTTAAAACGGAAGTTTCCCGAGCAGCTCGCAGCACTCATCTGCCTTGTGTCTATGGATCCGTTGAACTGCAACTCCGACGCCGAAGCGCATGCCCTCCAGGCTCGTGCAAGGGAATGCAACGTTGAACTCTATGATTTTGACCAGGTTTGCGGTGTGGGCAAGCTATTTCCTCACGAGGAAGTGGCGCCAGCACCTGAAGCGGTGTATACGATTAGTTTCACTTCGGGTACCACCGGCTCAAAACCCAAAGGCGTGGTTTTGACCCACGCAACTACTGCTGCGGGGATCATGTTCACGATCTGCAATGTGCCGTACATGAAGGACGACGTTGAGATTGTGTTTTTGCCGCTTGCACATATTTTTGAGCGCCAGCTGTTGGGTTACAGTCTCGCAACCGGTGGAATGTGCGGCTTTCCCCAGCTAAATGGAACTCCCCAAACACTCCTCGAGGATCTCCGGATCCTCAAGCCAAAGCATATGGCAAACGTGCCCCGTGTATACACAAAGCTCGAAGCAGCCATCAAGAACGCCACGATCTACCTGGACCTGGCAGTTAAGAAGACAATTTTCTCTCACGTGGTGCACACAAAATTGACTCGCCAGACTGAGGACGGAGTGAAAGGAACCCACGCAATCTACGACCCGCTCTTTATCAATAAAGTCCGGAAATTGTTGGGGTTTGAGAACATGAACCATTGCATCACTGGCCTGGCTCCTATCCTGCCACTGACAATCAAATTCATGAAGGCCGCTCTCAACATTGGATTTGCTCAGGGCTACGGTCTCACAGAGCTGTTTGCAGGTATGTCTTTCGGAGATCCGTATGAGAAGGCGGCAGATAGTTGTGGCGCTCCAGGTGTCGCTTGTGAAATAAGAGTCAAGGCTTTGCCAGACATGGGCTACAACTTGGATGATCCTCGTGGTCACATGGGCGAATTGCAGCTCAGGGGACCTCAGATTTTCAGCCACTATTTCAAAAACGAGGAAGAAACTCGCAAGAGTTTTGATGGCGAGTGGTTCTCCACAGGAGACGTGGCTAGAATTGATCGCACCACAGGCCGTCTTTACATTGTGGACCGAGTCAAGAACTTTTTCAAATTGGCACAAGGCGAGTACGTGACTCCGGAGAAAGTCGAAAATGTCTATCTTTCATCGAACTCGATTCTCACTCAATGTTTTGCACATGGCGACTCTACCCAAAGCTTCTTGGTTGCCGTTGTCGGGGTCGATAAGGATAAAGTCGTGTCATTTTTAAAAAACGCGTGTGGTTTCGCCGGAGCTCCTAGAGCTCTGGATGACTCACTCATGAAGGAAATCAACAAAGCAGCCAATAGAAAAGAGCTTCTCAAACGGTTGAACAAGAACGTTGAAGGATTGGCAGGGTTTGAAAAATTGAAGAACTTGTACGTGGAGTTTGAACCCTTGACTCTTGAAAGAGACGTAATCACTCCCACAGTCAAGCTCAAGCGGCCAATCGCGGCCAAGTTTTTCAAGAAGCAAATCGAGGAAATGTACGACGAAGCTCTTCTGCAGGCAGACTCGAAGCTTTAGAACTCCTTCCATGGGGGCGATACCCCGCGACCCTGGGGACTGATCTCGAATACTTTAGATAAAGTCAGACGGAAATGCCTATGTACTATATACGAATCTTAGAATCAAATGTTTATCTGTGTACGCGGCACGTAGATGATAGGCTTTAACAATATCCTTTCACTATGCAATTTCATTAATTTTCGAGAAAGCTCTTCGATGTAAGTCAAGCGATATAAAGATCAAATACTCGCACGAGATGAACTTCGGATAATATAGTGTGAAAGAGACACGTAAGACCTTCCAAAAAAACTTTCAAATATTCTTACATTTGCCAAGGACATTCCTTATTCTCATTCTGTACACCCTTCATGAATTGTTGTGCCCATTTCTAGCCTTCAGCACAGTGTAGCTTGGAGGTGGCCCCAGAGGAATAAACATGGACTCCAAATTGAATGAATCGTCTTCCAAATTAGGGAGCTCTTGGACCTTTGCTCGATTTTTGGGTTCGGAAGCTTTCGGATGTATGTTACCCGGAGCAATTGGTGTGACAGTGTTCAATTGAATAGTTTGGTCTCTGCGATCAACATTTTGACGCATTTGCTTAAATCTTGCTGCCTGAGCATGATTTCTTCTTTGCTCGCGCTCTAAGTTAAGTCTTTGTCGATTACGGAGATGATATTGGTTTTCTGGCAGATAGAAAGAAGCAGGTGTCATCCACTTTGTCCCTTTCACTAGCTTTTCGCCTCGACGACCTCGTTTCCGATTGACGAATAATAGCACCGCGAGCATAATGATGAGAGCGAGACCTATAAACGCGAAATAGGCCCATCGAGGCCCGTCAGATGTGCGAGGATAAACTAAGTATCTTTTGGCTCGGTTCAAAGCTTGAAGGTTAGGACTTGATACAGCAGGCATTATAATCTAAAAGGGAATTGAAAACTAAGGTGCTCGTATATCATAGATGCGGATATGAATGGGGAATAAAAAAGGCTGGATTTGAGTACTCGATATAATTTTCGACTTGATGTATTGGGACGACCTAATTTAGAATCTCGAATCACGCTCGTATATGAGGGTGGGGAATTGGATGCCAAGAAACAAACAAGGCGCCACAGTCAGCGCACTTTTCAATTGTTTGCGTATGTGCACCCCCACGTGATACCAAGCAATTTTCATACCGGATTGTACATTTGGAGCAAGATGTCGGAAGCGTATTGACCAGCGCTGTTAATTCTTTTTTGCACTCTAAATTAGATCGAAGAAACCTCAAAACAAGCTTTTTTGGCCGACCCGCAGATATTTAGCGAGAAATGCGTAGAAGCAAGGCGGCAGTGTTTGGCCGACGTTCTGCGCATGATGCAAGCAACCTCTGAACTTTGAGCGCGCTGCAGCGCGTGACTGTGATTCATGCGGGCCTAGAAATTGTGCATCATGTGGTCGGAGTCGACACAGATGCAGGATTTGCTGAGCTTAGCCATAGCTCGCGCCTAAGTCCGCAAAAGTCTCGTGTGCACTCTTCTCATTCAGGTGTGCAATGTTCTTGCACTACATATTCACAAGATGTACGACTTCACCTCCTCTTTATTTCACTTGGTTACTTTTAATGATATTTCAAGACTCGCGCTTCATCAGTCTTTCATAGCTAAAACACTTCGCCAAGAATGATATACGCATTGTTAAATCAATTCGTGAATATGTTTTATCATCATCTTCTTTACATTACGACTACAGCACAAGTGTAAGAATTGGAGATTCCAGCTTGATCCAAATCTTTCATTTTATCACATTTGAAAAACCCTGATGATCTGATCTGTCACCTCACATACCTACTAGCTTCTGGTTGGCACCAAGCACAGACGAAACCTGGAAACAATCAATAAATCTGGGTTTGACTAACAAGACTTAACAGGCAAATGACCGAGCTTTAAACAGCTGAGTTGTATATGGCATTAAATGTGTCCAACATTATGTGCTTCTAGATCTATATATCTGGATACTCAAGTGTATATGATTAAAGCTTTGAAGCGGCCACGCAACATTCGTATTGTTCTAATCCTCGTCGTATCTAAAATTGCGATAAGTGAGGTTTGGAGACCGATCATTCGGAAAAAGCTCAGACCAAAGCAGTTTCTCAAAAGACACAAGGTGCAACGACGAGACCCATGATAAAGGCAAAAGCAACCCCCTGTTTCCACTTTGACGACCTCATAACGACTGTGTTTGCTTCAGAGGATGGCAGAGACGTTGACAGGGCCGCTGGAGAAAAACTTGACGGGGAAGAGGAATCCAAATATGTGAACGTAGAAGACACAGATCCTGATCCCGCAACGCCCGTATGCTGCCACCAAGTTTGGTGATTACCTTCGGACTTAGTGTTGACATAAAGAGTGGTGTCATTCACAGTAGCTGTCAGAAAATTGGCAACAAACTGAGAGACCAGAGTACCGAAAATCTGATCACGTTGGACAAATGCATTGATTGGATGGGGCATGATTCTTGAGAAGCTAAACTGGATATGTCGTGGATGGACAAAATCAACTAAAATTTTCTATGTTTCTTTAAAAATGTTGTTTTTTGCCCTAGCTGGAGGTTGGAAACTTGTGAGTAATTCAATCACTTTGTTTTGATTTGGAGTGGGGTGGATTTTGACTCGACTTTATATACTTTCTGCTAAGCAATTATTTTCGCAACCACCTGTCGGTGGTCACCCTCGCAAATGCCGTCGTACTTATGTGCAAAATATTGCTGCTTTTATCGGCAACGCATTCGCAAAATCTGCTCAATGAAGACGGCGTGCATCATTGATTCTCGGGCTCTGACTCGAGATATCCCGAGTTGAGTATCGTACTTTGCAATCTTGAGGTAGATAACATCGTTCATTTTTTCTTGGTAAGATTGCTAGCTGAAAGTCAAAATGATTCAAGATCCTAATTTATTTTGGAAAATGATTGTTGGCCATGGAAACACAGATCTTTGACTGGCGGTGATAATAAATACTATTCGATCTTATAAGATATATCTCTTTCGGGATGAAAGCCTGATAAGTTTTTCAATGATACTTTTGATTGCACCATTGAATGGGCTGTCTTCTCTTGATGTGATATGAAAAGCAGAAGTAGTGGGTCAGCACATTTACCCTTCATGATGGACATCTATGTTAGAGGTCTTAAGGCCCACAAACAGAAATCTCAACGAGTGGAATCATTGCTTAGAGATTTGGTGAGCATCTAGATGTCGGGAAGATTGTTCTAGACCCTTGCCAAGGCCGTGTACTAAATTCATTTTCTTGACATAACTTCTGTGGGCTTTACTAAAGCATCGAGTAACTATTTGCTTTAAACTTGAAGATGCATGAAATAATGCATTTCTAAGTTCCCAAAACTGCCTCAAAAAAGACTCAGTGGTGAAAGAAACCTGGTATTCGTTAACAATCAAACCTCCCGGATGAAGTCCCGAAGCGAACGGAATTTACCGACAAATTTAATAAACGACTCTGTTGCCTATAAATCATTTGTAAATATGCTTGAGTTTGTGGGCTAGTATGGCACAAGAGTACAGCATATTTACCTTGCAAACTTTTGATAGGAAATGGGATCAAACTTCTTACTCAAACCTTTTGAAGTGATTTACAAAGGACGATGAGAGCCTCTCAACTTTGCACAGGCGTTTTTGTTCAGCTGTCTAGCTATTAAATCGTGACAGTCACACCGTGGTAAAATAAAAGTGAAGAATTCCTTTTTTTTTCTCGTAGGCTTTGTTTCTAGTTCTTCCAGACTAGTTGTCGCAGCATAATGCCTTTGTTGTTTCTTGAACGGACGTCTAAAAGTTCATACTCGAGTACTCGTTTGCATCCAGAAAGAATTTGCTTAGGGATAGAATGCTGATCTATCCACCATATAGTATTAGGAGCACGACCTACACATTTGAAGGATTCGATTTTTTATTTGCCACATGGGTAGATTCTTCTTCATCACGAGTAACGTCCTTTGTACTGATTTGCAACTAGCCTGGGTGCGGGGAACCGGTGGTAATTCCATATCCCATTGTCTGTGACAACCTGAATTTCCATACAGATGTCCTTTAGGACCGAAAAGGTTGAGAAATCGCCCAAAACCATAAATTTTTGATGACTATTAGAATGAGACTTCTCTTGAGTGCCTTGATCAAAGTACATACGAGCAGAAAGAGATGCCTGGACCAAGTTGAACGCAGCCTAGAAGAAGAGAGCGAAGCAGAGTCTTTGGGTACTAATACAATATACCAGATATAAACAATGTAATTTCCAGTGATACAGTTTTCAGCGATGCAGAGACTATGGTTTCCTGGTATAATCTAGAATGAAGCGATGCAAATTCAAACAATGCAAAGTTGAACAATGCCGAGAATTCAAAGTCAAGACATGGTTTAGAGCCAATCGAGTTGCAAAATATCGATTCCAGGGTCAAGCAAATCCCCGAAATAGACGGCGACCTGGGAAGCATCTATGAATTAATTGAGGATCAAGAGACCGAATGAAGTACAAGTTCTCGAGCAAAAGATCATCATATTTCATGTACTTTTTTCAGATTTTATTCAAATGGATAACGCTTTTAAAATTTTTTGGCAAAATCAAAGCTGAATAGGTGTTTTTGGCGGTGACAAGGCGAAGTCGTACCACACAAGGGTTTCTTTACACTATAAAATAATGCAGGTAACACTGCATGTCGCGTTGCTTCAAAACATCTGAGAGTGCCTGAGAGTATCAAATCTCTGATAGTTCCTAAAAAGCTCGAGAATCAAATTTCTCAAAGACGAACCACACAGAAGAGTTCCTATAAAAGAATCAAGAAAGCGACATATTGTAGGATACGTTGAGTCCATGATAGCGTCCTGCATATAGATACCGCTTTCATATAGACCCGGCCTGCCTGTCACGTGACGCCACCCCAGCACCGCGCGAAGACCTCACGGCTCAACTCAAGCACTCGTCTTCTCTCTTAGCCGCTCATATAAACCACACTTCGATCATGGTATGTCACAAAAAACACCACAAAACCTCAAAAAATGACCCATTTCATTCTCCTATAGACTAAAGACATCCCCAGCAGTCTACTAACACCCCCAGACATCCACGATTGCCACGACTTCGACGCAGTCACGCGACCTAAACGGCCTCTCCTTGATAGCCTCGCATTCGCACATTTCCGGGCTTGGTTTGGACGACAACTTGGTCCCGAAAGAGTCCGCGCAGGGCATGGTCGGGCAGCTCAAGGCACGGCGTGCTGCCGGGCTCATTTTGAAGATGGTGCAGGTCGGCCAGATCGCCGGAAGGGCCGTGTTGATAGCCGGGCCTCCGTCAACAGGAAAAACGGCAATTGCCATGGGTCTTTCGCAGAATTTGGGCGAGGACGTGCCCTTCACTGCAATCACGGGGTCTGAGATCTTCTCGTTGGACTTGTCGAAGACCGAGTCGTTGACGCAGGCGTTCCGGAAGTCGATCGGAATCAAGATCAAGGAAGAAACAGAAATCATCGAGGGCGAGGTCGTGGAGATCCAGATCGACCGGTCCATCACCGGGGGCCACAAGCAGGGCAAGTTGACCATCAAGACATCTGATATGGAGACGATCTACGAATTGGGAAACAAGATGATCGAGGGCTTGACCAAGGAGAAAGTCTTGGCTGGGGACGTGATCTCCATCGACAAGGCGTCGGGCAAAATCAGCAAGTTGGGCAAGTCGTTTGCCCGCGCACGTGACTACGACGCCATGGGCCCAGAAACCAAGTTCGTCCAGTGTCCCGAAGGCGAGTTGCAGAAACGGAAGGAGGTAGTGCACACGGTGTCCTTACACGAGATCGACGTGATCAACTCGAGGCAGCAGGGCTTTTTGGCGTTGTTCTCGGGCGACACGGGTGAGATCCGGTCCGAGGTGCGTGACCAGATCAACACAAAAGTGGCGGAGTGGAAGGAAGAGGGCAAGGCCGAGATCGTGCCAGGAGTGCTTTTCATCGACGAGGTCCACATGTTGGACATTGAGTGTTTCTCGTTCATCAACCGCGCGCTAGAGGACGACTTCGCGCCCATTGTTGTGATGGCCACGAACAGGGGCGTGCTGCCTGCACGGGGCACCAACTACAAGTCGCCACATGGCGTGCCCATGGACTTGTTGGACCGGTCCATCATCATCCACACGGCCAACTACTCTGCAGACGAGCTCCGCACGATCTTGTCGATCCGTGCGACCGAGGAGGAGGTTGACTTGACGGGCGAGGCGTTGGGCTTGTTGACCAAAATCGGCGAGGAGACCTCGTTGCGGTACGCGTCGAACTTGATTGCGGTCTCGCTGCAGCTTGCCGCCAAGAGACGTGCCGAGAGCGTCGACTTGCCCGATGTCAAGAGGGCATACACGCTTTTCTTGGACTCGAGCCGCAGTGTGCAGTTTGTGTCTGAGTTTGCGTCTCGTTTCATTGACGACGACGGAAAAGTGACGCTTGGAAGCAGCGGAAACGACGATAAAATGCAGACCGACTAGGCCGGTCGACGTGTAAGATACAGCAATACATTGCAGAATTTCGGGTGATATCAGATGACATTAGATGAATTTCACAGAGAATGACGAGAGTCAGTCTGTGTCTTCCTTAAAACTACCCCATGGTATGAGGGGCCACCAAGAAGCCGTTCTGAAGCTTGTAAAGTGTAGCAACTCGATTGGACGATCTGACGATTGAATGATCAGATTTGGCCATGCCTTATTTCAGAGGCGATATGTGTGTTTCGGAATAAACGTGGCCTCATGTAGAAGTGTTGCAAAAGTCCGTGAAGGGGTTCTCTGTTTCATGTTAAACCCCTCTTGTTCACAGAGCTTACCTCGAGAGAAGGCATAAGTCAAGGAACTATTCGTGCATGTCATAGAATAGAAGCACTTGCCTTGTACCCATGTATGTTTATGAAAATAAAAAATATGTCCAATTTTAAGCATATATATCCTAGCTCTTGGAGGTGATACATCAAAGGTCAATCGGTCTTGAGTGGAAAGTGTCTGCTTAAGAAAGTGACACTAAAACCAATTCTCGCCCTATAAACTTTCATATCGTGACATCTGAATCGACTCGGACAAAAATCCATACAAAACGGCGGATGCAACTTTCGACACTTGAGCTTTCAATAGAATTTTCAAATATCTATCAGATATGTTTTGTGCCCACATTTCAATCACCTATGTCAAAATGACCAAAAGAATTAAGCTTATTTTCAAGCCCACTAGTATCAAAGTTTACCAGATTGGGGTCACTAGTTTTGGGACAAAAGGAAGTATATCGCCGAAATACACTAACGCAAATATCGGTAAGCTTTTTCATGTCTTTCATCCGCCATTGGCTCTATGAACCTGTCGATCTAAAGATGCATTTTTTAGTAAAGTGGCAGTATCCGATCCTGCAAGGTCTGACCATTGGAGCTAGAGAAATTGTCCAAACTTTTACTAGCCAAAAACGAACTTGTATGACTGAAGACTGGCCTAAGAAAGGAGATATTACAAATCAACAGCTTTCAGGGAGCTTCGGTCGAAGCGTCCTACAAACCAGTGAAATACGATCTCATTACAGTTCCTGCCTCAGACCAGACCACCGGCCTTTACCCCACTCAATGTAACTGACTTTAAATTTGTGTATGTATGAAGAAGTATAGATGACAGCCGCCGGGCGGCCGGGCGGTCAGGCTCACGTGCCCTTGGTGTTCAAAATCAAAGCAATAATCAAGCCGTACAAGCCCAAAACCTCGGCGAAAATCAAAATCAAAACAATGCCCACAAACAACCTCGGCTGATGCATGTACTGCCTCACGCCCTCGTCGCCCACAATGCCAATGGCGTACCCAGAAGCCATGCAAGCAAAGCCAACCGAGAGGCCACAGGCCAAGTGCATGATCCCTTTGAAAAGCGAGTACTCCTCGGCTGGGTTCAAGCCTCCGGCGATCAACACGGAAACAACCAACCCGTAAACAGAAAGAATACCCGAGAGAACCACGGGGATCAACGATTTCATGATGAGCTCGGGTTTGAAAGTACCGATTCCAGATATACCGATTCCCGACTTGGCCAGGCCCACGGCGGCCCCGACACACGAAAACACCATCGACGCCGCACAGCCGGCAAGCCCCAAGAAGGGTGCAAAGAGGGGATTGAGCTCGTCACTTGTGCTCATTGTAAATGGGTGGTGTGGGCGTGGAGAAGTATGTGGAAAGATTGAGATATCGGTTCCGTCCATGGATTCCGTAGTGTAGTTGGTGTTGCGAGCAGGCGCGCATTCAAAGTCGTGCATGGCACAAAGTGGCGAGCCAGACATGGTGATCAACAATATGACTTAAGGGACAACTGGAAAAGAGGATGAAATTTTTTGAGATCAATTAAAGAAGCTTCTGCTCACTGAATTTCTTCCATTCTTTATATCCGTTTTCAAGTCCGTGTTGCGTGCTGCGATTTATGTGTGCTAATGGAGTGGAAAGATAAGGAGAAAAGTCGAGATCCAGTCGTGGGCTCCAGGCCCTAGGGCCAGCCTGCCAGGGTAGTGGGCACCGGGCAGACTCGCGCCATCGGTGTAGGGCCTAGGTCCAGGCTAAGGAGAAGGAGAAGGAGAAGGAGAAAGAGAAGGAGAAAGAGAAGGAAGACTCGACATCAGATCAACATGGAAGTGACTTGATCAGGCTCACAAATTTTAAAGAAAAATGAAGAGAGAAAAATCGACGAGGCAAACACTTGAAAAATTTGGAGTTTACTTTTCTCGAAAAGTGGGGAAGGATAAAGGACTGTTACTATTTTTTTAAGAAAAATTGACAGTGAGGCAACTCAGAGATGTGACCGCAGAGCCCTTGTAGAATAGAGAGGTTTTATTGATATCGTGACAAGTGCCCTCGGCACTCCTTAATTCTTTAAGCCACTTTTACAGAGTATATAAAAATCTTCAAAGCAATAGGATGACGGAATAAAATTACGCTAGCTCTATAGCCATTACTAATATGTTATTCTCTTCTCTCTCATCCTTTCAAAATTTCCTCCTTCAAAGTGAAATTCAAAGAGCTTCCATTTGCCGTGATCATTTCTTGGTCAGCGAAATTTCAGATTAGTGGAACTTAACTCACTGAAGCATTCCTAATCGTAATCAAGCTGGATAAACTCCACTTTGAGAAACATGAGCAGTTAAGTGTAGCAAATACTCGAGTAGTGGCGAAAACACAATACGGTACGAACAAGTGAGCTTCTGCAATTTGCGAAGTCCCGGTCAAGCCTTTCTCATTTACACCGCAAGTGCCCATCTTGACCCACATCCATATTTCACGACCCAGAACAAAAAATGCGCCCTAGAGCAATTTCAAATATAACCACAATTTGAAAGTTCAAATCACCTCATCTTCACGACCTTCGAAACCACTGCTCAAGGAAATATCTCTTAATTTAACCCGTCTCCATTTTGCAGTGGCCGGTTATATCAGACCCGTACCTCTCCGGCCAAACAATAACAATAACAATACATCTTCACAATCCTTCCTTTCCCCTCAATCCCCACGCTCCCACAAAACTCTGCACCCTACCCAAACCCGACGCTGGCTCTCCAATGAGCGCACAGAACCACTACCAGAAAATCCTGCTCTCAAGCAACGACTTGGCCTATGTTTATCGCCAGTTGTACTACGCGTCGCACGAGAAGTTCAAAACACATCTTCCTGGATGTGAGCCGGGCGACCAGGTCTTGATGCGGGCACAGAACCTCGTTTGCCAAGATCTAGAGAATCTATTTGAGAAGGCCCGGCACGCGTTGGTCGTTGACGGCGAGGACTTGGGAGAACGCAACATTCGAATAAACGAGCTTTTAAGCGTGGAAGAACGAGAAGAAGTGGTGGCTTTTGACCAGGATTTGGACCACAGGCTCCGCGACTTGATCAAGGAGGTCGAAACAGAGACAACCGAGGTGACTCAGCTTCGGCGTGAGTTGCCGTTGGAGGCCCGGGCCGCGTATGATGTATTAGTGTCAACAATGGACGAGCAGGTGACGGAAACAATCAAAGAGGAGGCGCAGGGAAGTGAGATTGGATCGAGGGTGCCGGAAAATGAGATAAAGCTGTCAAAAAATGAGCTAAAGTCGTCGGAAAATGACAAAAACCCGGTGGAAGAAATGCCAGAGGCACCGCGGAATGAAACAACACATGACAATGAGGTGGTCTCAGATAACGAGGCAGAAGACAAGGAAAATCTTAATGAACATCGCCAGGCTGATAGCATGGACGCTGGTAGCGAGGAAGTGCTGATTCCAAACTCAGAAACTATAAAATCCCGTTTCCTGGAAAGTATACATAACCTTCACTCGACTAAAAGAAAACTTTCCCCGCTACGAAGCAAATTGCACAGGGAGAGCGAGATCACGGACTTTCTCGTGGACTTCAGCAAGAAACAGAAAGTGGAAGCGCGAATCCTACTGTGACTTTAATACGAGAAAAATTGACGCAATGGCCTGGTGCTGGATTTGACGTACTCGTGTTCTCGGTATTTGTGAATCTGCTTCTTTTCAGCTAGCGGTGAATCATAGAGTGCTTCATTTTGTGAGGGAAAAAAAAGTTAGAACGGTTTGATTGGAAGAATTAAATGAGAGGTTGGGGAGATCGCAACGAATTTCTCAACTACTGCAACCTCAAGCTATCTTACCTGAGTTATGGCAATCCCAAAAAGATAAACGCTCATACAGTTTCACAAGTGTTGGTCTTTATGGAGTTTTGGGTGAATTTTGTCAGCTAAACCACTCAAGGTCGTTATCCCATGTCTAACTCTATCTCAGTTCTTCCAATAACAAACGGATCTCAGCACTCTTGCGTCACAAAATGATACCATTGCGCTCCCAAGATCCTGCAATATTTTGCAGAATGACACCTCGTTCTTTATCTCATACTGGACACACGATTTGAGAGTGGCTGATAAATGGCCAAGTTCTCGAATACCGAATAATATCAATTTATGATGCTGAAGCATTTGACTCGAACCTCGGAGCCAACAATCACAGACTGTTCAAGAATACGTGATCGCACAAGCTTTTAAAAACAACATAAAAGTTTCGATTATACAAAGAAAAGTGGACTACGTGAGCCAGCAGAAAATCAGTCTCACACGATTGGAGCAATCATCTCAACACTATTTATGTATTCGTCAAAGGCATCTCGAAATAAGGGACAATTCGGAAGCGACTCTCAGGAATTGGATCCGAAGTGTTTGTCAATTAAATTGATGTTTTTTCTTTTTCTCCTTCGTCAAATCCTCGGACAATGCAAATCCTTTTAGGGACGCGCTTGACCAGTCCATGCGATTCTAAAACTACACTTCCAAGTAGTCGCTACTATTGAGTCAAAGAAATTGTTAGCATCAAGTCGGTGATCTTGCTACTGCTGAACCAATGATAAGACAAATGGTGTATCAGTTTCCCGTACAACTAACATTAGGCGGATCTTTAAAGCGTGAAGATCTGAAAAAAGGACAAACGAGATTTCTCTATCTCACAGCAGTTCTAGTTAAGCTCAAATAGAATACAGGCTAATAACAAAATATTAGAGCGCGCTTCAAGCGAGGCCTCAGTATTCACATCAGTAAATTCAGCCACATATTCCAGTACGACCTCAGCCCCAAGCAGACAAGTTGGCGAAATCAACTAAGAAAAAGTCATTTTCTGATATTTAGTCAAATTTCCACCTCAAAAAAATACTTATTTTACAGCTATTTCGGCTTATTCACATGCATGTCAACGGGGCCTCACGTCACGACACCACGCTAAAGCTTGGGCTTGAGCTTGGGCTTGGGCTTGGGCTTGGGCTTGAGCCAGGACCTCAAGTTTCGCGCTTGCCGGCCCTAAACTCTCCGCGCACTGGGCTTATGTCCCCACGTTTTAGGGCCAGACTGATGGCCTCCAGGCCCCGCGACGCCCCGATGGCTCCTCCACCTAACCTCATTACCTTACCCACCTCATTTCACCTTACCTTATTTCACCTCACCTTATTTCACCTCACCTCATTCCACCTCACCTTATTTCACCTCATTCCACCTTACCTCGTTTAATCTCACCTCTGGCCCCTTTCAACCTTCACGCCTTTTGGTGTTCGCTCTTTGCCAAAAACCTCGGACAATTCTCTGGACTCTAGCCCCAGAAAATGTCTCGGAATAAAGAAAAGGCCCAGTCGGGGCTCCACCGGTACTATGAGCAGAAAATCCAGGATGCGGGCGTCACCAGTGCCAACCCCAGCAACCGCCCGAGGAAAGTGCAGTCTGTAGAGACCATAGCCGAGGCTGAGCTCTGGCGGAAAACACTCTTGGGCGAGTTTCTGGCCAAGATGTCGGCGATCAACGACCCGTCTTTGGCCGAGGACGAACTTAGGGACTTGAACGACGCCGTCAACAAGATATATAGCGAAAAACGGGCCTGGGAACACCATATTCTCTCGCTCGGAGGCAACGACTATATACGGCACGAGAAGAAGGTGGGCGTCCGGGTGAAAGGCAAAGCATACTATGGACGGGCCAAAGAGCTACCGGAAGCACAGGTCTCTGAGAAAATCAGGCTCCCGCTGGCGTCAGAAAACGCACAAAAACAGGACTTTTCCTTGGCTTATTACGGGGTTTTCGACGGTAAGTCGTCATGGAACGGGGCCATCGATGCGCGTAAAGAAACAGTCATGGCTGAGATCAATGGTGCGCTAGGAGAGTCGTTTTTTCCAGATGTGGAACAGGCAAAGACGCAGAAGGGAAATTATACTCAAAAGGACGTGGAGAGATGGCTTGTGGATAGAAGAAAGAAAGAGCTTATGGCCAAGCTCATGCTGTGATAGTGAAAAGGTCGGGGTATTTCACCGATGCTCAAAAACAAAAACAAAAAAAATAAAAAGAATAAAATAAATCAAAGGGATGGGTTGTTTCGAAAAGTACTGCTTGTAAAGGACGAGGCTTTCATTCCGGGGTCAATTACACCGGTCAGTATGTGCCTTCCAAGTCCAGCGGCGAGTTCCAAATGGGCAATTCGAGTGCTTGCGTCGAGTCTTGCGGGGTGGTCGCACTTTCAAGAAAGAACAAGAAGTATCCCTTTTGAGGGGATATCAGATGGAGATTTGACTGTGAAATAAAAATCCTTGCTCTTGAAAAATTTTGGCTTTTAACAAAGTGAAAACCATCAAGAATGTCCTCCTCTACTCACAATTTCGACAGGAAAAAGTACACTTTCAGTGACATCCATTTCCATGAAGACACAGATGAAATCGACGATGACGGTGTCTTTATTCTCAACCGGGAGGGTGCAAAAGACATCAAGTTTGCAGCTTTTCTTCCCTCGTGGGATCCACGAGAGAAGTATCTGAGGGTGAAATTCTTTGAACACCAGGATCCTGGCTTGAGGGCCGACCCATCATTTTCCAACCTTTTGCCGAATAAAGGCGAGTGCCTGAAAAGGATCACTCCGAAATTCGGCAGTGAGGTCACCGGGGTCCAACTCTCAGAATTGAGCGACCGAGGCAAAGACGAGTTGGCATTGTTGGTGGCTCAGAGAGGTGTTGTGATTTTCCGTGCCCAGGACTGGGCAAGGCGGGGCCCCGCATTCATCACCGAGTATGGTCGTCACTTCGGAAAACTCCATGTGCACCCAACATCTGGTGCTCCAAAGGGCTTTCCTGAATTGCACATCACATACCGTCGTCCAGACAAAGACGAATTTGAAGGGACTTTTGCGCATAAAACGAGCAATGTTGCATGGCACTCAGATGTCTCATACGAGCTGCAGCCCCCTGGAACGACGTTCTTTGCTGTGCTTGAGGGACCAGAGACAGGTGGCGACACGATTTTCGCTGATACGGTAGAGGCGTACAAAAGACTATCTCCGGAGTTTCAAAAGAGATTGGACGGCTTGCATGTATTGCATTCTTCGGCTACTCAATCGAGCAGTTCCGTGGCTCACGGGGGCATCGAAAGAAGAGCTCCTGTCGAGCACATTCATCCGTTGATTCGAGTTCACCCAGTGACCAAAGAAAAGGCGATTTACGTGAACAGACTATTCGCCCAAAGAATCTTCGAGTTGAAAGACGAAGAGTCTGAGTATCTTCTCAGCTTTCTTTACAAGCATATCGAGTGTGCACACGACTTGCAAATGCGGGCGAAATGGGAGCCAGACTCCGTTGTTGTTTGGGATAACAGAAGAACCCTTCACTCAGCCATCATTGATTGGGATGCCCCGGTCTTGAGACACGCCGTGCGTGTGACCCCACAAGCCGAAAGACCAGCCGCGCTGTTGGAGGATTTGAATAAGCCAAAGCTCGAATTTGGTGACTTTGTTTAGTGATGAAGTTGTGTCTAGTGCAATAAAGGCAACCCCAGTTTTGCGCGAGATTCTGTTCCCCATGCTTTCACAGACCTTTGGCTGCTTGAGTTCTGAGCAGTTGGTTGCATATTTGTAGATCTAGAAACACTTAGGCCTCATGTTGACTGTCTTGAATTTTTCAGTAAGTTTATATCAGAAAAGCCAATGTAGTGTCAGAATACCAATACCATGTCAGAAAGCCGATATCATGTCAGAAACGCAAATATGGTGTCAGAAAACCAACATCTTGTCAGAAAAGCCAAGACGGAATCATATTCGAACGGCCATAAAGGAGATGATTGGGCGAGTCATGGGTCACGAGTCATAAAACGGATCCTGTGGACACTTTAATTATTTCAACTTTGGTGCCAGTTGCTGAAGCAAGAAAAAGCACAAGCTCTCTCCCCCAAACGGCTAGCTCTAGGTAATTGTAGCGTCGTTTTTACTCAAGTCTCTGGTATCCTGGCGAATATCGTTCATGACCAATTAACAAGGGGCTAATTTCTCATCCGCATGATCAAAATACTGTTTTTACGAAGGCGGGTTAAAACACATGACTCGAATGAATCAGGATGTTCAACTGGTGTAGTATGCAAGACATGCAATGAAAGACGATATGGGATGATCTCAATCAAAGTGATCGCAAAATTTACATGTCTATGAAACAATCTTTTTCAGCTCACGGGATACGCAACAGGTTTGAACGTACAGGTTTGACTATCCAGGGCTCTTTTAATTCAAGACAATCAGATGGTCAGGCCCCTTGCCTGTTCACCGTGTTCATTAAACTGTGAGGTTGCAAAAGAGACAAGAAGAGACCTTTTACTCGAACCTCAAAGTAGTGAATTGTCTAAGAAAGAGTAGTTTTCAGTCTCTTCGGAAAGAGTGCTCGCAATCTTGATTTATTGTTCGATTGCATACTAATTTGAAGCTGGATGAGTCCGTGCGTTCGAGCAGTAAGAAGCTGATATCCGCAAATTGATTCTGTACTCAGCCTTGCGGTACCTTTACAATGCAAGAGGAAAAAAGAATGAAAGGGAAAAATGAAAGAGAAAGAGGTCAAAAAGCCAGGTGAGCTTCGAACCTATCGTTTTTGCAATTACAAAGAATCCAAGACCAAGTTGCTCATTGAATCACACCAACAGGAGGCCTTAATTTTGTGCATTCGAAGCTCGGGGCCTGGGTTTATCTCAGTGGGGGCATAATTATCCTATGAGAACTGAAACTTGAATCTCTTGAACTTGACTTCGTGCGAACACAGAACCATTTATGTAAATTTGATAAACTCTATTCGCAAATACACGTGTTATTTATGTCCAAGGAAGTAATAAGAATGCAGCTGAAGCCTGTGCACTATTTTTTATCCCTCGATTGCTAGCTCACGTTCAATGTCACGTGCGTTATCACGTGCACACGATCGTGTGCGGGCTCGTTTGTTTATCCGTGCGGCCCTTCCATGTTGACGTTTCTACCGCATTCGGAAGCATGTTCATAACCCATACATCTCCATGTCTCCAGCTTCTTGAGGAGGTGCCACATTCTTGATACACCCAGAAACTCTTCTGAACAAGGGTCGACACTTGTAGATTTTTCTTAGCACCCCAAAAATCCATATCTCCAGAGTCAGACACTAGATTAAAAAGGTCACGTGCTCGCCTTGGATCAATCAAATATACCCATTTTAATCTCCAAAAGCCATGGCGTCGCCGGTCAGAAATGTCGCTTCTCGGTACTTGGACTCTTTGCCAGAAGGCAGCCCGGCACGGTCGCCGCTTTCCGCAGCCAACAGGCACAATATGGGGTCGCCGCAAAAGGGGAAAAGTCTCAGGTCCAAGAACTCGGATTTGGATGATTTGGCTCGCCAGATGAACATCGAGACGCCAGCTAAGAAAACTGATATTCTTCGGTCGCGTTTCGAGACCCCGTCTGCGACTGTGTCGTCGTTCAAAACGACGCCGACAGCTCGCCTGTCAACGTCCCAAAGCGGCTCGAAGTCTCCGGCCAAAATCTCCACTCTTAATGTCCCGATCGAGCCGCTTTCCGCAAGCAAATCGAGGACTCTGGCAGACTCTAAGGCATACGAGTACCTCTGCCGGATTCAGGCCATCAAGAACTGGCTCCAGGCGGTACTTGGGGAGCAAATTCCTCAGACACCTGCCGAGCTCATTTCACATGTGCAAAACGGCATCTATTTGGCGAAATTAGCCAATGTCTTCTTGCCGCTGAAGAAGCAGGTATACGCCCAAGACGCCAGACTCGAGTTCCGGCACACGGAGAACATCAACAGGTTCTTCAAGTTGCTCAAATTCTTGGAGATCCCCGATGTCTTCTCTTTTGAGCTCACGGATCTCTACGACGCCAAAGATGTGCCCAAGGTCTGGTTCTGCCTCCACGCAATCAGCTACAAAATCCACGCACTCGACCCAGCATACCCTGCGATGGAAAATCTCGTGGGAAAAGTCGACTTCGAGCCTTCTGACATCAGAATCGCCAGCAGGTCCTTAGTGGGCCACCAATTGCCGAATTTTTCGAGTGCAGACAATGCCAATGTGGCCTCTCCTGGCACCAGCGCCTACATGAACAAAGCGCTCTCTGTTGCTTCACCCAGCAAGTCGCCTGTGTCACCTTCAAAGGTCTCTTTAGCTTCCAAAGCCTTCAGTCAAGAAACTGATGCTGAAAACCCATTTCTTGATAAGCAGAAACCTTCGCTCACGCCAGAGTCTGCGGGTTCTTTCAAACTCGGGGGTATGAAAATGCCGGACTTGAGTGTTCCAGCCCTGAAAATGAACCACAACCCTACATCTTCTTTGGAATTTGATCATCTGGTAAAGGCACTGGTCAAGGTTTCACAAAGCACCTCAGACAGTGCTCTGAGCAGAACCTTGAGCAATATTTCGAGCAATACCTCGAGCAATATTATGGATACTGTTGACAACTCTCTGAGCAAAACTTTAAGTGACCCGCATTCCGATCTAGTCCACACTCAGAGCCCTTATTATACCCCTGAGCTAGATGCCCACGCCGTCAACATTACCAAACTCCAAGCCCTCTGTAAAGGCTCGTTGCTCCGGTACGATATGTTTGTGAAAAAGATCATGGTGAAGTCCTTCGATACCGAGCTCACCACGTTTTTTTCTGTTCTTCGAGGCAACATGCTCAGATCCAAAACAGTGCACAGACATAGAGACAAGCTTCTCTTGTACAGAGACGAATTTTTAGCGCTTCAATCTGCGGCCCGGCTGAAATTGCTCCAGAGGCGTATGTTTAATCTGATGATGGGAGACGAGGAAGGCTCAGTGGGTCTTTTGCAGAACGTCATACGAGGATCGCTTGTGAGGAAGAATGTCAGGCAAAAAGAGAAGCTATTGAGACAGGAAGAGAGCAAGATCCTCGAACTACAATCGAGAATCCGCGCTCGTCCAATTCACACCCGGTCGTCTTTGATTTTGCATAATCAGGCAACGATCGAAGACAACATTTTGCAATTGCAATCGATGGCCCGTCGCTTCTTGTATACGCGCCGTCAGAACGAGACCGTTGTCTCGCATTTGAAGACAGATGAGAGACTCGTCGAGCTCCAAGCCCTTATTCGAGGAGCGCTTGCGAGGAATCTGGTCAGACAATCTTTGAGAGGCATTCATAAGCGAAATTCTTCTTTGATAGAACTCCAAAGCATTGCTCGAGGCGCCATCACTCGGACAAGGCTCTGCAATAACGTTTTGATCACGCTTCTTGGTGAGGATATCAAGATGAGCGAGCTTTTCGCCAAGGCACGAGGCAACTTTGCACGTGACGCCTTGTTCCACAAAAAGACTGTTCTTGGCACCTCCGAAACAAACAATATCATCTTGCTCCAGTCGAAGTTCAGAGGTATTTTATTGCGCTTCAGGCGGTCCGTGGACTTGGAAGATATCTATGAGAATGTGGGCTTTATCATAGGGCTTCAGGCCAAAATTAGGGCCAATTTCGTCAGGGCAGATCACCTCGCCTTGGCTCGCCACTATGAACTCAACATCGACAAGGTTGTCAAAGCTCAGACCATTCTTCGAAGCAAGTACACCAAGGATGCATACAAGACGTTTGTCCGAATGAAGAGCCCTCCGGTAGACGTGGTGAGGAAGTTTGCCTACTTGCTTTCAGACAGCGGCGCCGATTTCGACGAGGAAACCGAGTTGACAAATCTCAAAGACGAGATCCTTGAGAAATCGAAAAGCAACGAGGACCTCGAGGCGCAGATCGAGAACTTGGATATCAAGTTGAGCCTTTTGGACAAAAACAAAATCAGCATCGAGGACTTCATGAAGCACGGCAACAAGTACAAAACGCACAAGCCAGCACCACAGAATGGCAGCATGAAGAAGCTCTTGGAGCACTCCAGCAAGTCCGTCAAAAAGCGCGTCGAGCTCTACCTGGCAATGTTCTATTTCTTACAGACCAGCCCATCATACTGGCTCAGGTTGTATGAGACGATGAATCCCAGAGACCCGACTGGGCTCTTGCAGAGTCTTCATTCCCAGATCACGCCCCTCTTCTCGCTCTCCAGAATTGCCGTCAACTCTCGGTCCAGAGAAGAGTACTTCTTTGTGAAACTCATGTGTGCGCTCATGGGCAACGATATGAAGAAAAACTCGACAAACATCGCCGACATCACCAAGACCAAGACTGCGTTCTGGGTCCCTTTCTTGCTCGAGTTCAATAATCAGACTCCGCAGCGTGCGTATTTGAAAAAGCACTTTGGAAGAGCCGTGGAAAAAGTCTTGGACGACGACGAGACCGTCTTTGAGTCGAACCCATCTACCATCCATGCGCTCTTGAGGGCCCGTGAGATCAACGTATACGGAAAAAGCGACTTGCCTGTTGAAATCGAACCTCAGAACGCCATTCAGAACGCTCAAGTTTCCGCTCAGTTTGTGAGAAACCTTACCTCTTTGAGAGACGCTACCAGCGACGTGATAGAGACGTTGAAAAGCAGCGTGGCCAGCGTCCCCGTTCACGTCAGGCTCGTTGCGAAAACAGCGTTTGAGCTCTCGCAGACGCGGTTCCCCGAACACTCCGAGCAGCTGCATTTGTCGGTCGCAGGTGTCGTGGTCATCAAGCACTATGTTGCCAGCTTGATGCAGTCGCCGCAGAACTTTGGATACTCCACACGTGACCCGATATCGGCAGATGGCATGTACCCTTCTCGGTGTGCAGACAACTTGAAGTACTTGAGCCGGGTCTTGTTGCAGGTGTTCTCGATGAAGGCGTTCAGCGACAACTTCATGAAACCGCTCAATGACTTTGTGCTCTCGTACGTGGAGGAGACCAAGGCCGTGATCAAAGAAATCATCAATGTGCGGGAAGTGGAGATCGAGTACGAAATCAACGACTACGACGACCTTGTATCGCATGAGCGGCCTCTTCTCACCATGAAGGTCAGCGACATGATAGCCATGGAGAAGTTGGTGTGTCGCAACCTGGAAGTCATGGTGCCTTCTCTCGACGACCAATTGTACCCGATTCTTGGAGAGCTTAACGACTTGGTCAACTCCGCAGACGACTTTGTGACGCTCACGGAGATGAACAGTCTCACGTTGGCGCTCTCGCCTGCCTCGCATGAGTTTTCTGTCGCTGAGTCCAAGACAAGACACCTCTGGGCTCAGGCGAAACGCTGTCTCCTCTATATCATGAGAGTACAAGACGGGGATGACTTGCTCGAGCTTTTTGTGCGCGGAATCAAGCCCGAACATGAAAAGACGTTCCGGGAGATCATTGAGGACGAGAACCGCGGCACAGACCGTGCCTCAAAGGGCCAAAGTACTCGAGTGTCGCCCTATGGCAGGTCACCTTTGGGAGACATGTCTAACATGAGTTATGTGAACCTCAAAAAGCTAGCTTTGAAGGTAATTTTACAATTGGAAGGCCTGGGTGCGGTCACGCGGAAGGACTCGTACCAAGAACTCTTGAACCAGGTTGTGCTTGATATCAAGACCAAGGCTTCCCGGCGAAAATCACGGAAATCGCAGCTTTTGATTGCTGAGCAGACAGTGGCGAAACTCATGGAGAAAGAAACTTTTCTCAGGCGCCAGCTTCGTGACTATAACAAGCATATCGACAGCATTCTCTTGGACTTGCAGAGGAAGCCAAAGGATAAAAAATTGTTCAACATCATCCCTGTGTTCAGCAAGCAGTACTTCTACCATCGGCAGCTCAAGAAAAACAACCGGTTGCCCAAGTTTGGGTCCTACAAATACTCGGCCAAGAAGCTCATGGAGCAGGGTGTGGTGAAGGATATTGGCGGCGCATTGCACAGGAAATCTGCCAGCTCGTCAAAAGTAGAGTTCATGTTCAGTTGCCACAAGGCGGGCGTGTTTGATATCGAGGCCGCCGCTGGAACGGTGAATATTCCGGGTGCTTGCAACACAATCACTTTGGATAAAGTGCTAGACCAGCAGTATGAGCACAAGAAGGCGTGGACGATGTTCGATGGCATGGTGACCTTCGACACCGAGGGCCTTGCGTCGCTCATCTTCAGCCATTTCTACGATATCCGTAAAGACTAGAACGTCCAGTATATAAGAAACTGATATCTCTCTCTCTTAGTCTCTGTGTATCTATTTCGACAACAACGCGTCGATCTTCTTTTCGAGCGCGTCGATCTTATCGTTTTTCTCGATGTTGGCGGCCACCAAAGTGTTCACTTGCTTCTCCAAGCTTTCCACAAGGCCAGCGAGCTTGTCGACCGTGACTCTCAAGGTCGGCTGTCCCGCGCTACCCGAGGGTTTCGAAGCTGCTGAGGCCGGTTCCGCCTTTGATTCAGCTTTGGGCTCAGCTTTGGGTTCAGCTTTGGATTCAGCTTTGGGTTCAGCTCTAGATTCGACCTTGGGTTCGGAGCTTGGCTCACGCCTCGTCGCCTCTACTGGAGTGTCCCGCTTGGCTTCCTTCTTAGGTGTGGACTCCTTGTCGGTATTCTGTTGCTTTTCAGGTAAAGGTTCTTGCGTTGGTGTAGACTCTTGGGGAGACTTAGCCTTCGGAGCTTCACTGGCCGGCTTCTTTCCCTGGTTCTCCTTTGCAACCGAATCTTTCGTCTCGATAGCAGACGCTACAGGCTTCTTGACCTCCTCCCACTCGTCATCTTGATCCTTGCTCTCCTCAATTCTCTTAGCGTCCTCGTCGTCAGACTCGTCCACGACCTTACTGAGGAGATTGTTCACTTCTCCCGACGCCTTCAAGACCTCATCGACCGTTTCTTTTTTTGGCGCTGGAGAAACCGTGCGGGGTTGTGGTGTCTCCTTCTTCACAGGCGAGCTCGTGCTCGAGGCAGAGCTGCCTTTGCTGCTCGGCACAGGAGTAGGTGTCTGGGCAGCTTTCGACTTTTCAGCTTTTCTCTCGGAGATGCTGACTCCTGGCGACGATTCCTTGACCTCGGCAGACGTCCCGTCGTAGATCGCCTCCATGGACACCAACAATGGCCCGTTCACATTCTTACCCCCAAACCAGTCTTCGGCAGAAAGAGCCGGCTGGTCCGATGGAGCATCCGGGTAAATGTCCAGCTGGAACAAATCCGACTTTCGAGGGACAATGAACGAGATCGGCTCGATGGCGTGGTCGTTGACGGTCTTGTAGGACTTCAAGATCTCGTTTTCTCTCATGTTCACAAACGTCTTCGGGGCAGCGGCGAACCCCCTCTGGGCGTCGGTCGAGGCGTACTGCGAGATCTCGTGGAGCACGTCGTTCTCGTACTCGTAGTAGCGGATGTTCCCGTCGCCCTTGCCCGCCAAATAGAGGATCGAGTTGGCGTCGTCAAACACGGGGATCAAGACCCCGGAGGACGAGTCGATCACCATGAACCCGTCTATCGGGCCCTTGGCGATGTCGTTGACGTCCCAGATCCCGACCTGCCGGTCGGACAAGCGCGAGAACCCCGTGGTGCACACGCGGTCGGTGTTGCCCAACCAGATGACACGCGAGGCCTTGGCACCCGTGTGGCTCGGGCCCTCCGACAAAACCTCGCCCGTGCGCGGGTCCCAGATCCGCAACTTCTTGTCGCGGGACGTCGTGGCCAAGAGAGACCCGTTGTAGTTGAAGGCAAACGACGTGACCAAGTCCGGGTGTTGCAAGGAGATCTCGGGCTTTCCCGTCTCGACGTTCCAGATCTTCACCGTGTAGTCCATCGACGACGACGCAAGCACGTTGGCGGCACAGGGGTGGAAGTCCACGTGACCCACTTTCCGCTTGTGGCCCAGGAGCACCTGCACGGGCTCTGTGATGTCGATCACATTGTCGTCTGAGTCCCGGAAGTTGTGGAACGAGAACTCCGCCGGGATCTCCCACACCAAGATCTGCCCGTCGTCGGAGCAGCTGGCGACCCTCTGCTTGTTGTACGGGTCGAACGCCGTGTCCAAAACAGGGCCCTTGTGCCCGCGGAAAAGCGACACGGTGTCCGGAGCCTTGCCGACTTCCGCAACAGGGATGACGGCAAACGCGCCGCCGCCCGACGCCTCCCACGTGACCGCAAGGTACTTGCCGTTGCAATTGACGATGTTGGAGTCCCAGGCGTTTTTCGTGACCTTCAAGTTCTCGTAGCTGAGTTCCTTTTTGGCCGCCTGGCCAAACACGTGCCTATACTTTGAGGCCCGCACAAACTTCCCGCTGGCGCCGAGTTAGTGGCCTGAGTGGAGGTGGAAATGGAGAGAGTGGGGGGTTGTAACATACCTCATGTTTAGACTGTTTGGTGAATGGTTTTTTTTTTGGGTTAGGGGTTGTCTACTTGGGTCTTCTACCGGGGTTTGTGTGGAGAATTCTCACTTGAAGTAGGAGCGGTTTGTTGATTACCGGCCCGGCGCGCGACCAACCCGCAAGTGTGGAAAAGCGTGGCCAAGTGCTGGGCCAAGTGCTGGGCCCAAAGCGTGAGAGTGCGGGCCAAGTGCTGGGCCAAAAGCGTGAGAGTGCGGGCCAAGTGCTGGGCCAAAAGCGTGAGATCGCGGGCCAAAAGCGTGAGGGCGCGGGTCAAGGCCCTGAAGCGTGGCTGTGTTAAAATTCGGGCCACTTCAGTGGAGAGTCGAGACTTACCGCGATAGGGCCGCGTGCCCTGGCTCAGATATGTCAACTTTTAGAAACAATGATGATACATTTTTATAATGATAACACATAACTATTGCATGACTATTGCATGACTATTGGCATGGCTATTGGCATGGCTAGGAAAAAATATTAAGAATACTGCCTAATAAGACTGCCTAATATGCCTAATAAGACTGCCTAATATGCCCAATAATACTGCCTAATCATACTGCCTAGTATGCCTAATAATTACTGCCTAATAATCCTGACCAATAATCCTGACCAATAATACTGCCTTATTATACTGGCAACAAAAGTGACAACTACGATAAAGTTCAACCCGCTTATCGATCACTATACTATGCATTATTGCGATTTTGTTAGTAGAGTTGAAGAGTGTTTCTAGTTTCTGGTAGATGTAAGAGTGCTGGAATCGATCAAAGGGCAACTCGGCGACGAGCTATACGCATAAACCCAAAACCTCCACAACTGGCATAGTAATTATACGTTTGCATCGATTCGCCCTCGCGTGTTGTTTATTTTCTTCTTCCACCTAGTTGCCTGCGCTGTGAGTTGTAGGCGAAATGAATCATGTCGAACCAACTCCTAGAGACTATGCCGAGTATGCAAAGTGTCAATAACATATTGATCATGTGTAGTAGAGAATTGCGATCCATTTTTAAAATGTGGTGGGAGGGGGTTGCTTTTTATATCACCCTGGCAAAATAGGTTTTTCGGTCAGGAAACAAACTAGCTCTTATGCCAAAGCTCAACGTTTATAAAAATATTACCCTTGCAGACGCCGTTCTTCGCGGTAGCCGGCCAGTAGATGATAGCGCAGTCAACTACAAACCTCCACCCAGCAACTCTCTTACATCAAAAAAGACAATAAGTATGACGGTCGTGAGCAATGATTCACTAATTAAGGTTCTTTTTTTTTTACCTCTCCAAGAATACCGCACAAAACATTATATCAAAGTATGTGATTCAATAAAAATTTTGCTCGTAAATATTAACACTGCCCTGGTCTAGCGCGGCAGCGGGCAAGCACAATAAATATGTCGACGGGGCCCAAACAGGCTTTGCGAGTTTGGGTCGTGGAGCACTAAAAGATAGGAATCACTTTGAATAAAGCAAATATCCGTTTTTTCGCTGGATAGAATTATTTGGTTTGGTTTGAAAATAAGAGCTTGCATCTGAGGGTCTGGATTTGGAGGCAAATGTTAATTGGAGTCTTTGAATTTCTGGTCTCTTATAATTCAATGTTCCCTGAAAAGGTGGAGTCAGTGTCTGGGCGGAAAGACGTTCGGCTTCGGCCGAGAGCGAGAGTACTCATCATTTATGATCTGAAGAAAAATAAAGCTTTTGCCCGTGAGAAACAAGTCTTTTGCCCCATTCTTTTTTCTACTGTTCAAAGCGTTTCTGACAGTTTCTCTATTTAATTTATTGTTGCTTTTAGAGTTCATCACAGGATTAAATTCGGGTCGAGTTGCTTGCTCATTTGAGGTCCGCGATTTCTTTTATTTTTCGTTTAATCTTTTTCACGACCATTATTCGCATCAGACTTTGCCCTAATTCGCGAAACGCATTTCCCGTGAATTCGATCGGTTCACTTTCGATCTTTGAGAAAGTGATTTCCTGAATGGTTAAAGAGTTTGTAAGCATGAACTGGAAATTGGAATTATAAAAGAATCGGATATCGAAGTGAAAGGTGTGACTGGTGAAGAACTTTATGCTTTGCGAAAAGTGGCGAATGAGACGATA
Source organism: Metschnikowia kofuensis (nom. inval.) (assembly GCA_030564885.1). Classification (NCBI taxonomy): domain Eukaryota; kingdom Fungi; phylum Ascomycota; class Pichiomycetes; order Serinales; family Metschnikowiaceae; genus Metschnikowia; species Metschnikowia kofuensis (nom. inval.). Next base: position 63,245 of record JAJLZY010000044.1, read on the forward strand.
AATTCGAAAAGAGAAAAAAGTTGCAATAATTTTTTAAATTTTCTGGTTTTTTTTTGCGATTCGGTAAGCACCATCCATCCTCGTTTCAAGGGCTTTTTTATTCATGGATTGAAAGAATTTTGGATTCCTGTCGGAAGCAAATCCAACAAAGGTTGAGAGCCTTTCCGAAAACACTACGGTAAAAGAAGGGCAGAAGCATACAAAATTACAAGAGTGAGGTGTTAACTCTTGTATCTATTTTTGCTATTGACTAATATGGAAGTTCCGAACAACAAAATATTCGGTAGTTGACTCAAGGCAATTAATCAATTAATATTTTAATATGCGAGATGACATGGCAGACGATTGTTGTTTCCTCCGTGGCTTCAAGCTAGCATGTTAGTGAACGCTTGTACATTTAAATGATAATAATAAAACCCCCCCCCCCCCCAGCAAATTCGATTAGCAAAGTACATCGAGGTTGCAAACGTCGCAAGCATCGCACATATTGCAAATATCATGAGTACCGCAAACAACGCAAATCCCCTAATTCAATTCATTCTCGAGCACCCGAAGCCAGCATAACTCATTCGCCTCATTCTCTACTCTCTTTGTAGTCAGGCCTCGGGCGCAGAATCAGTGAGAAGCGCACTTAAGAAGTCGCTCTCCTTATACAGATTATATAAGGAGCGCTGTTTTTCGGCCACCAACCCCGCAGCCTCGCTAATATGGCTTAGGCTTACACCTTCCAAATGAGTCCGTAGAGCACGGTCAGACTCTCGGTGCCAAAGCGCCAATTTCTGGGCCAGGTCCAATTTTTCCCATTGCGCGTGGCACGCAAATACCACTTCTAGGGCCGTGGCCCTGGGCATATCGGGGCGCGCGGCCCTATTGTCAAATGACTGGAGCCTTCTTTCTAGCCCTTTTCCTAACCCCTTTTTTAGCCCATTTGCTGGGCCATTTTCTGGGCCATTTTCTGGCGCACTATTGAGTCCCCTTTCACCCATGGCTTCACTTTCAGTCCCAATTCTATTTGTACCTGAAAGCTGACCAACTGTAATACTGAACTCCTTGTCGCCTGGATATCTCCCAGTAGGCGGCCATAGAGAGGGTGGCACATTGCTTGCCACTGTGTACGCATACACAGCCGCGTCCAGTAAATTTATCTCAGAGTCCGTATTAGACCCTAGTATTGTGATTTCGTCTGTTTTCACCATTGTATTTCCTTTAGTGTTTTTATTCATTTTTGAATCAAACCTCTCACTCGTGCTTGGGCCCTGGGCCTGCGTGAGTGTGCTCACATACCACTCAGCAGCCTTGAGTTGGGCCTTGATTCGCATGTCCCGGTCTCTCCGTCTCGCCTTATTTTTCTCCTTCACCGCGGGTTTACTATTGTACACCTTAGAAATCTCACCCTTATTTTTCTTGAGTTTTTTTCGACTTTGCTGTGACACTTGCTTCTCGATTATTTCGTGAATCTTTTCGTTCTTTTCATTTTTTTCGTCTCCATCTTTTCTTCCTGCTTCCTCTTCTTCTTTTTTCCCTCCCTCTATTTTCCCTTCCTCTTTGTTTTTCATTTTTCCCTCACTCATAGATCGCGGGTCCTTCGAATTCTGTGGGCCCTCTTTGGGCCGTGCGGCCCTGCGAACAACACCGCCCCGTATCGCCTCAACCTTCTCGGCCAAGTGCCTCACATCTCCCTTCCTGCGATCGAGGTGCCGGCCATATGTGCTTTTCGTAGCGAAAGAGTTTCCACAAAATTCACAGGTGAATGCTCGGCCTCGTGAATTTGAGTCTTTAGTCTCTACATTTTGAGGCGCGGGTGAGTTCATTGCTGGACACACTTTCTGTTGAAGTTTTTGTAGGGAGAATAAAAAAAGTTTACGGGCTTGGGGCTCGCGCATTGTTGCCGGTGCAGTTCGAGAAATTATCCGGCTCAGGGCCAGGCCAAGTATACTTATCATATTCGTTCAATAGTTTATTGGCGATTTAGCTTCGGCAAAATGAGCCCAACCAGGAGAATTTATAGTGAGGTTTCAAAAGTGAAAGGACCCCTTTTTTTTGCTTTTTTTGCAAAAAACGATTCCTGATAATCAAGAAAAGAATGGAATTTTTTTCTGACTTGGTGAGGCCGGATCTGTGCTTACAACGGTGTGCTTGAAGATTGGAAAGAATGACGCACCCATGCTTGCCAAAAATCCGGGGTCGTTTAGGAATCAGTCAGATACTGATTAACAAAAAGCTTGCTTTTTTCTATTTCTAACAATTACACTATTTAATTTTGTCGGGTATGGGCACATTCAGCACCCATGATAGCTGCCTGAAAAGAGGCTCCAGACTTGCCGGAGGCCTCCATGAGCAGAAATGGCATGAAATTACGACTCTTGGAAGTCAAATACCGATGACCAGATCCAGTAAAGATGATTGGGCTTTTGTCCTCACAACGCAACTACCTGCACCCCATCTTCGAACTCTAAACTAAATTAAGCACTCCTAGATCTCCATCTTCATCGAGATATTTCTCAATTCAGAAACATAGTTGTTCTCGATTGTGTCACCGTGGCCGGTAACAATTTTTAAAATGAGTTCGTTCAATTCCGCAGAGCCTAGGATGTCCACGTGCTCTGCCGTCTTGGCGCCGCCTCGGATATCAAACGTATCAGGCTCGTGTTTCATTTCAACAATCTTGACCTCTATACCAGACGGGTTGAACCTGGAGTTTTTCTTCTGCCACTCGTGGCAGATCACGTGCGTCATCAAGGAGACCGTTCCGTCTCCGTCACTGAAGTAGACCGGATGCTCGCTTTCCGTATCAATCACCACGGCGAGTCCAGAGTCCTTCTCCCCCTTCTTGTACGTGTACGCCCTCTCTGTAGGATTGCCCACGCCGTAGAGACAGTATATTTTCATGTCCGGAGCGTTCGGGAGAGTCACCTCGAGCGGATTGGACCATTTCAGTGGATCCTGGTCGTTTTTCTTGAGCTCGGAGTCCGTG